>VMDO01003202.1:36708-49380 GCA_007922755.1 Pedetes capensis
CCCTCTGTACAACAGGGGAAACACTATTGTCAGTGCTTCTCTGCTGTTCATAGGGTTTTCAATGGCAGATTGATTTTTGGGAGGGGGTTGCCAGGTCCTTCTCCCAAGCCTACAGCTTCTGGTGTTCCCAGGCGGTCTCCCATCCAGGTACTAACCAGGCCCGACCCTGCTTAGCTTCCAAGATCTGATGGGATTGGATACCACAGGGCTACAGCTGCAGAGTTTCTTATAGTAAAGATTACATATTCATGAAATGGCTTCCTGAACATGATGTTACAGTGTCACATGACCAGGAGAGCTTCCTCTCTCTGTTTTATACATAGTACTACAAGTGCCTAAGTTTATACTTACTTGAGGAAAATTGAAGTTGCCTGAAACCTTTCCTTTTCTTTTCTTTTTTTTGTGGTACTTGGGGGTCGAACCCAAAGCCTTAAGCATGCTTTGCAAACACTCTATCATTGGACACGCCCAGCTCAGATTTTAGTTTTTATCTTGAGACGGAGTCTTGCTAAGTAACACTGGGCTTGATTCTGTGATCCTCCTGCCTCGACTCCCCAGTTGCTGGGATTACAGGCATGAGCCACTGTGCCCTGCCTGAAAGGATTTTCTTTCAGATATTTCAACATATTTTCATCTATAAAAATTATATATAATTTTGGTTTTCTAGATTATCTTATTTTTCTTTAGTTGATATATAATAGAAAGTAGCATATTATCTAAGTTACAGATTTTTCTTCAATTCACACATAATTGCCTAAATTGAAAACTGTCAAGACTAACATTAACAATTTGATTAACTATTAAGTGCCACATGAGCTTGAAATCAAAATAATAAAGGCCTATTTTGTATTTTGTCAAGAGCAGAGTAAAAGGCCAGGTGTGGTGGTGCGTGCCTGTAATCGTAGCACCCAGGGGACAGAAACAGAAGAATATCAATTCTAAGGCCAAATGGGTAATATAGCAAGTTTCAGGCCAGTCAGGTTCCATAGCAAGAGCCTGTCCCAAAACAAAAACAAAAACTACTGAGTACCAGTACTGCATTTGATCCAAGAAAATATTTCCTAATTGCACAGTAAGTTTAGCACTAGAGAAAATACAAAATAAGTAAGACATAAGAAGGACAAACTTATCAGCAAACATCTCCTTTATAAGGAAGAAAAATTGTGATTTTCACATATGAGACAGCACAAGCGAAATGAGCAAGTGAGGTCACTTAATAAACCATTTCTTAAAAAGGCACCAGGTAGCAGGGCACAATGGCACAAGCCTGTAATCCCAGTACTTGGGAAACTGAGGCAAGAGGATTGACATGAGTTTGAGTGTGGCCTTGTCTACACAACGAGTCCCAGGAAAGCCTGGGCTACATAAAAAGACCCTGTCTCAAAAAACCACAACAATCAAACAAGTAAAAATAAAAATAAAAACACAAAAAACCCCTAAGAGGCTTAAGAAACAAGCATGAAGGTCTCAGATCTTGCAGCTAAAGGATGAGAAATGGACAGAGCTAGTAAGCAAGTGGAGAAGTGGGACAGTGAAGGAGACCAAGAGAATGGTCAGCATCCTCAATTAGGTAAACAAACCAAATTACTAAAGCAGAGGGTGCTCAAGGGAGAGAAAGCCTCTGTACAGCTCCATTTGAGAAGTTGGTTATATCTGAATTACCTCAACTTAAAAATTTAATTATCACAATTAATACTCCTGAATAAATAGCCTTAGAAGTCTCATTTTTTTAATTCTCAAACACTTGTTTACTTAGGTCCCAAATAATAATCCAGTGGATTATACTCTTAAAATCTTAGGCATTGCCTTAATTTTGTCTTACACACACTGATTTCAGGGAGTATGCTCTTGATTAGAACAGTTTGGATAGCAATGCAAATCATCTGATAAACTGAGGGTGAGGGTCTGTTAAGCACATCCTTTAAAAAACTTCTTTGACCCAAAATCTCTATCCACAAACATGAAGAATATTCAACTACATTATGAGTATGTTAGGATTAACAATAAGTAGGAATAATTTAGTGCTAGGTCACATATTTTTTTCTATTTAATGAATCAAAGTCAGATGTTTGCTTTGTTACTTTGTGTTAATAAAAGTTAACTGGAAAATCTAATTCCAAGAAATCCAAAGCCCATTTCAAACCATAGATAAGACCTCAATCTTAGCATTAGAACCTCCTGGTTCTTATTTGAAATACATCCATAACCTACTTTTCCAATTATGGGCTCTGTCTTGATAATAGATATGTGGTCAGTTGACTTATTGCTTTCATCATCTCACTGCTTAAGTTTATTATCAATATTATGACATACTGAAGGTAAAAGGCACAGGCCTACAAATTTCATGTGACGTTTATTAAAATTTCAAAGCTCAGGGTCACACTGAGGAAGTCACATAGCAATAGGAGCGATTTTCAAAGGCTCAGGCCCCCAGCACTGTACCTTAGCTTCCCTGGTGCTGCTGGAAGTCTTCCCGTCAGTCTTCTTCTGCTTTGAAGTGGAGGAACTGTTTTTGCTGCTGCCACTGTTCTCCTTGTTGCTATTATTGCTTGACTTTAAGGAAGAAGACTGACTAACAGTCCTCTTCCGAGAGCCATGCTCTGTCTTTGAATCTTTGGAAGGAACAGGCCCAGCAGGTGAAGGTAACAAGTCCTTCTCTTTTGCAGCACTCTGCTTAGATGACCTGCCAAACAAACAAAAAAATGCCCTAATTTTTCTACCCAGTGATACAGGGGCAATGAATTTTTCCATTTCTCTTTGCCTGATTTCAAGAAAAATTTGTTTTCCCTCCATCTGATTACTAGGATATATAATCATTGCAAAACAAAACGCGACTGTAAATTCCTTGAGGTGGGCAACTTGTCATTTTCCTCCTCCCTCTCCCATACCTGCTTTCTTCCAGTTGTATTTCCAGCTACACTAAAAACATGATCAGCCAAACGAGTACCTAACAAATACTGACTGACTGAATAAGCGAATAAATTATAAAAAAAATTTTTTTTAATTAAAAAAAAAATTAATGCTTACAAATTACCAACTTCTTGTTGCTATTAGGTGCCGTGAGTCAGGTCTGACTCATAGTGAGCCTATGTACAACAGAGCAAAACATTCCCTGATTCTGTACCAGGCATACAATCTTTTTTATGTTTAAGCCCATTGTTGCAGCCACTGAGGCCCTAGGTTCGATCCCCAGCACTGCAAAAATGAGAGAAGGATGTGGCAGACCACTCCCGGAAACAATCCCAACTATGGGGTTGGGTTTAGTCCAGTTGGTAAAGTGCCTCTCTGTGCTCTCTGAGGTCCTGGGTTTGATCCCCAGCACAATGAGAATAGGAAAAAGACTTGGCAGCCCAATCCCAAACCAAATTACCAACTAGTCTCTTAAATAATAAATAAGCTTGCTGTCAACCCAGAAAGTGATGAAGCTTTAACTCTTATTCCATAGTCACTTCTACCCCACTAAGAAAAAGGAGAAGAAAGTACATCTTAAATTCTTTCCATCCATATTGTTGTTGTTAGGTACTGTCGAGTCATCTGACTCATAGTGCCCCTCACAGGGTTTTCAATGGCTGATTATTTCAGGATTGCATTGGGAGTGGACTGTGATGCCCTTCTCCTTTTCCACCCCTATTAGCTAGAAGCAAAAGCTTCCACTATTTAGTACACGTATGTGTATGCATGTATATGACAATTAGTTACTGAAATGAACACTCTGAAAACATGTTAGAAAGTACCCAATACCAAATGATATACAGATATTAACAACAGTGGCATGCAACATATTTTGGGCACATACTCTTTGTTGCTGGATGGCTTGTGGCCTGATGAATTCTTGTCCTCTGTTTTGGGTTTTTTGCTCTCACTGGCTCGGTTATCATCTTCATTCTGGACGAAAAACAGAAAACAGCAGCTACTAGGTCTGATTTTTTTTCATTTAACTTAAGCTTCTAACACTAGAAACCCCCAGTTTTCCTCTGACAAAACCTCAAAGTAAATAAATAAATGAGAAGAGGAAGAATTCAATTAAACAATGTGTAATAAAGTAGGTCTTAAATCTGAGAAAGGTCTTTTATTTTAGATACACAGATCTCAAATACTGAAACATATTCCCTATCGTTTTAAATGGCATTTTCTCTATGTAATGATCTTGGGGGAGAGGCATCCACAAAATTAAAATTAGGTATAATTCACACCAGGTGCCATGCACATGCCTGTTATCCCAGAGACTCAGGAGGCTGTGGCAGGAAGATCCTGAGATCAAGGCCAGAGGCAGTCTGCACAACTTAATGAGAACCTGTCTCAAAATAAAAAAATTTTAAAAAAGGTGTTGGGGATGCAGTTCAGTGGTAGAGCACCTGCCTAGCATGTGTAAGGCCCTGGGCTCAACCTCCTAGTACTGCAGGAAAAAAAACATAATTCACATACGAAATCCAATCTTTAAAAGTACATACTTGTCATTTAGTGTATTCACGGAGCTGAACAACCATACCCCCAATCAATTTTAGAACATCTTCCTCACTTCCCAAAGATATCCTTTACCCATTAACACCCACTCTACATTCCCTCCTTCCTACTGGCAATCATTAATCCACACTTTCTGTCTTCACAGATTTGCCTATTCCAGACATCACATATAAATGGAATTGTATAATATGTGTGGTCTGTTTCTGGCTCCTTTTACTTAGTGTAATCTTTTCAAGGTTCCTTCTTATGAACAGATCATCACTATATATAGATTGGCATTTCACTCTCATTTACGGCTAATAGTATTCCACTGTATGGACATTTACTCATTCATTAGTTAACAGCCATTTAGCTTGTTTCCATTTTTTGGCTAATAGGAACAGTGCTGCTATGAACACTTGAAAGCGTGTTCTGCGTAGACATGTGTTTTCATTTCTCTTGAGTATACACCTAAAAGTACAACTGCTAAGGTAATTCTATGTTTAACTTTTTGAGGAACCATCAAACTGTGCACCAAAACAGCTGCATCATTTTATATTCCCACCAGCAGTGTATGAAAATTCCAACTTGTAAACCTCATCACCTTGTTTCTCTTGACCTTTTGATTATAGCCAGGCCTAATGAGTTGTTTACTCTTTTCCTTTTCTTTCTTCCTTTTTTTTTTTTTTTTGGCAGTACTGGGGAAGTTGTTGAACTCAGTGCCTTGCACATGCTAGGCAAATGCTCTACCACGGAGCTGCACCCTCAGGCTTCTTTTTTTTGCAGTGCTTGGAATTGAACCCAGGGCCTCCCACATACTTTTGCAAGTGGTCTACCACTGGGATGCACCCCTAGCCCATTTTCTTATTTTTTATCTTGAGACAGGGTCTTACTAAGATATGCAGGCTGCTTCTGGCCTTGAACCTGCAATCCTCCTGCCTCCCAAGTAGCTGGGATTACAGGTGTAAGCTACAGCTCCCAGAAAGCCTTTTTTATTTGTTTAGAAACAAGTTTCACTAAGCTACTCAGGCAGCCAGTGGCCTCAAACTTGCCAACCTTCTGCTTCAGCCTCCTGAGTCATTGCAATTATAGGTGTGCACCATGCCACCCAACAAGCTTAATGATTTCTGAAAAACTTTTTTGGCTAGAAACAAAAGTGATAGGTGTATCTATTGTTGATGCTACTTTGTAAGTAAATCTAAGTTTTCCTATTGCTTCAAATATCAGGCAACAAGAATGCAAATATCTTTCCATAGCAAGACAGTCTGTTTCCCTACACAAATGATTAAAGACGGAAAATGAAGGCATGAGAAAACATCTACATCCGTCATGACGCTTGACTGGGTCTCCTCTCCACACTATCTCCAGGAACTATCCCTCTACCTCTAGGAACTATCCTTGACATTTTATTTTACCAAAGCCAAGGGTTTCAAAAATCGTGATCAAGTAAAAGGCTAGACATGGTGGATCATGCCTGTAATCCCAGCGACTTGGGAGGCAGAGGCAGAAAGATCACAGGTTTGAGGCCAGAGGCCTATAAAAACATGACCTTAAATATATACCAAAGTTTTGTCTCTACATTACCTTGGCAATATATAGGAATGAGGACTGCCTCTGTGGCAGCAGACATTTTTCCCCTCCATGCTGGAGAGTGAACCCAGCAGTTCACACATGCTAAGCAAACACTCTACAGAGCAATACCCTCTACTAACACATTTTTTCCTCTGATCTTTAAGTGAAAAAAGCTAGGCAAAGATGGTGTGGTGAATAGGTACAATTTCCAAGGATGTGGCAAAACTGGCAAGTCAATTTTTTAAGCTGAAATTAGCCAGCAATCTTAAAAGTGTGAATTCGTCTGGATGTAAGACAGAAGAGAGTGGTAGGGATTGCATCTCAAATAAAAACACCCACAACCAAAATTTTTTAAATATTGCCAAAGGCTAGTTTGTAGTGACTGCTCCATTCTCACTTTTGCCCTGACAACTAAATACTCTATACAGAGGCCCTAATTTATTTCTTATTTAATTAGAAATTATACTGCTTTACTGATGAAGACAAGTAGAAGCATAAAAGTTCTCAAGAGACTGTACCCTCTGTAGCCTCAGCTGGGACTTGGGCTCACATATTATTTTCCCTTATAGCTCATGACCCACTTGTTATTTTGTGGCTTACTAAGATTTCCATAGCATTTCAGATTGTGATATCTAAAAATGAACAACATAAACCTTCACAAACCTTATGTTTCCTCTTGCCTTTGTTGGAAACTTTTTCTGAGACTTGCTTCTGAGCCTCTCTCGAGTGTTTTTCTGGCACGTTTTTCTTTTCCCCCTTGGGTGGCTCTGCTTCTTTGTAAGGCTTTCCTGGTATTCTAGTTAAGAGATTCAGGTCAATCTTCACAATAAGTGGATACCTGTCATCAGGCTCACTGAGGGGTGAAAGGAGTTCCTTCTCTTCCATAGGAGAGAACATTCGTTGCCGAAAAAAGCTGTCTTCTTCCTCCACCGAGGAGGGTTTAACAGGAGTCCTATTGCTGTCAGGGTACTTAGGAGTTTGTGAAGAAGGAGGAAGGCTCTCACTTTCATCTGAATCTGAAGATGAGGTATCTGTTTCTATGATTTCCCGTGATTTCTGGGAAGATTTACTCGTTGACTTATATTTCTTTTTTTCTGCTGTAGGTCGAGGGGAAGATTTAGACTCCTTTTTTATACTGGGTTTCCTTGAGCCTTTGGTGGCTGCTTTGTGTCTGCTAGAGGGCATGCTGGTGGCCATGTCTACAGGAGTTTCACTTTCTATCTTCAGGCCTCCACGGGGCTCTTCAGCAGCTGCCTTCTCAGCTTTTTTGGGTTGTTTTTTGCCTACAGTCCTTCTCTGTGTTGTGCTGTCACTCTGTGCAGGAGATTTCTGCCTTCCACGCCCACTTTCTGATCCCTTTTGGATGGTTTTGGAGTCTCGTCCTGGAGTAGCAGAACTTGTTTCTTTAGGCCCACCCTGATCAGTGTAGCTATTTCCAGTGCCTTGCTCTCGGCCTTCTTTTTTGTAGCCTTGAGATGATGGGATGTTACTGTCTACAGAAGAAGCTGGTGACACTTTATGTGGGTTCACTTTATTCAACCAATTATCAAGTTGCCATTTATTTGTTGGTGGTGGTTCAGGCTGAGAAAAAGAGAAAATCTATGGTTTTTTCAATAATAAAGTTTGTCTCTCCTTTATAAAGGTCAAAGAAGAGGAAAGAATATAATGCCTAAGTCAATAAAATCATTTGCTTTCATAGGTTCTGACTGGACCAAAGCATAGGATAAAATACAACTATTAGCTATAATCACTTGAATAAGATGATAAGCTTAAGGTTACATATTTAAATATTCGGTTAGGGGTCCAACTTGAAAGGCATTATTATAAATGATCATATACTCTATTTTATCAAGCTACAGTAAAATTATACTATATAAGACTCATTTTATCCACAATAACTACCTAACCTAAATTCTCATGCTGAGACATAGGAATAAGGACTAAAGAAATCTAATACTTTAGTGACCTGAAATATGTAATCTTCTTTCCTTCATTGACATTTGAACCAGTTCTGAACTGGACATCACCAACGGCCTTGAAAGGGCTATGGAAGGTATATCTCTCCCTCTCACCTCAGGAGATGCACTCTGGGATGGCTCATTTGCTTCACTGTCACTGGAACTACTTTCACTCTCTGAGTCAGATCCAGAGCTGCTTTCAGATCCACTGTGGCTGCTAGAATCATCCCTGGAATTATCTGCTCCTTCACTATTATGATGTGAAGGTTCAGAGTTACTAAAAAAGACAAAACATATAAATGACCAAAAGTTTATTTTACAGTGGCACCAAGAAAACAACCAAATCTGAGACCCAACTTCATTTGCAATGTTTAATTTAAGCTGTCACAATTCAATGAATTCAGAACTTCATTACAAATGAAATAAACACTTCCCTAAAACAGTTTCTGATGTGCTACTCAGCTATTAATACTCATTTAAAAAAACAGCTTGGGGTATGATTTACATATCATAAAATGCGCCCAGTTTAAGTGTGTAATTTCATGATTTTTTTTTAGTTAGTTTACAGAACTGTACAATCACCATTACAACTGACACTATTTATGTTATAAGGCCATTTACATCAATATAATGTTAATCGGCTGACCTAGCTGCTTTGAATAAAGCAGAAAATAAAAGGATGCCTACCTTCCTGGTGTACTCCTTGGCACTGTTTTATCACAATCCTAAAATTAAAGCATAAGAATGAAATCTGTGAATGAATAAATAGTACTCTATTTGCTGAACATATTTCAATGCTTAAAAAATGGTTTCTCTAACATATGAATCAATGTTAATACACCGATTAAAAACAGTACAGTGTTTTTACTTAAAAAGTAACTGAATCACTAAGAAAAAAATAAAAAACTTTGTTAATATTTCTTCAATCATCTCCTGCTTTATGAGTATGTTCTGATCCACAATAAATGTTAAGGAAAAGTCAACTTAAAAAATTTTTTTAAAAATTGTGGCTTAACAGTGTAGAAAACTACAACATTCCAGTGTCAGAAAACTTATATAAAGACCTTATTTTAAATAACTGAATCATAAGTATATTATTGAGTTATTATTTTTATAAATGCAATGAAAACAAATTCTGTATGAAATTGACAAAACTGTATATTTTAGAAATACCTGTTCCCCGTCACTGTCTTCACTGCTGCTTAGTTTTAAGTCATCTTTTAACATACTAGAGGGAAAAGGGAGAAAGGAGTAAAACATGAAATAGTTTATCATGGCATGCTAGAGTATTAAATATCTACCAATAATTTTACCAATAATTCTAGAAATTATCACTGTGGTAGCAAAAGAATCAAAAAACATACAAAATAACCCATTTTACTCTGGTTTGGTTCATATTCAGCATGAAAATTTTTTGGAATTCAATCATTTATAAACTCTGAACTTTACATGAGCAAAATATTCATCTTTCTTTTCTAATTAAATAAGAGTCACTTTCTATAAACTCATACTCACTCCTGTGATTGCTACTTTTTCTCTAATTGCACACATATTACTTATTACAAATTAATATATTCATACCCAATAGTCCACTAGAGAGAGAGAATTACTAAAAAGAATCAAGATAAAGGAAAGCATCAAGTAATTCTCATTCTTTGTCACTAATAGTCCATAAAAGGAGATTTATACAACTGGTAGCAAGTGGACAATTGTGGAAAACAGAACACAGTATCCTAAGTAAATGTTCTGGCTCATAAACGCCTTGCTAAGAAAGACAAGTGCTTTCTGTAAAAGTAACAGTTTTGGGTGAGAAATGACAATGTATGAATTTTTGACACTCCAGGTTTGAAATCTTCTGTGATCAAAATTCAAATCAATTAAACACACACACAAATAGTGTAAGCTGACAGCTGCTGGAATGTGTTTTTGAAACTAAAGACTTAAGTTTTCCTTAAGGCCATAAAATCAGAACCACTGAACTTAAAATCTGAGTAACAAACCACAAAACATTCCTTTTTTACATGAGAGAAAACATTAATATAAAGTTCAGGGAGAACTGCAACAAGAAAAAATGCTCAATTTCCATTACCTTTCTTTTAAAATTTTCATGAATCTCCAATCAGTGGGAAGGAAATCTTCTTTCACACCAATATCTACTTATACTTTCCCCTCAAAGCTTAATCTGCATTTCTAAATCTGACCCTAAGTTCAAAGTATTACACAAAAGATCACCTAGAAATATAGTAACTAGATGATTATATAATTATGAAAAGTGTTTTAAGACTGGCTCAATTAAAGAGGATTAAAAAAGTTTTCTTTTGGACAAGGGTTTAGTGCATCTCTATGACTGATTTCCTGTAAGAAAGTGTACTTACTCTGAATTCTCTCAGCCCTTATGATTTAATAATGGCAGCTCAATGAACCTGTTTACATATGTGAATATGTCAAAGCTTTTATCAGACTGCTCTAGGTCCTTCATTTTGTTCCCTCTGCAGCCAAAGTGACTATGCATGAATATGGTAGGCATGCATCAGTACTTTATGATGTTAATATGATAAACAGGAATATAATTTTTCTTCATTGGTGTAGGGGGAAGCTTTTTGTATTCATGAATTTTTATTCTCACTTAGCCCTCCCTATATTCAGCTGAAGAGGCCACTGGGCTAGGTTATCACAGTTTGTGGCTATGGCTATAGAAAGTAGCACTGTGGCCACCAGTTCTTTAGAATTTTGTTTTAATCATCGAGTTAACTTGTGATCTCAGGAGTTCAGGTGTTTGCTTAAGCTAGAATTTATTACCATCCAATACACTCTATTACATTATGATACATGTTTGTGATTTTGCCTACAAAATAAAAATAGGAAAACCTAAAGATACTACAAACTACAATGTTTTAATATGTAATATTTAATGGCTAAATGGAGGGCTTACTAAGAATCCTGTCTTTAATGATTTCCTTATTAAATATAAACTATGAAAACACACACACACGTTTCTGAAAAATGAGAAAAAAACTGTGAACTCAAGAGCAGAGATGGACAAATCACTGGCCGACAAGCCAATCTAGCCCACTACTGTTTTATAAAGAAACTTTCATTGAGCCTGCTATTGTGTTGTATGCCTGTAATCCCAGCACTTGGGAGGCTGAGGCAGGGTTGTAAATTCAAGGCCAGCTTAGGCTACTTAACAAGACCCTGTCTTAAAAAAACCAAAGCACAAGCCGGGCGCCATGGCACACGCCTGTAATCCCAGTGGCTCGGGAGGTGGAGGTGGGAGGATCACAAGTTCGAGACCAGAGGCAGTCTGCGTAATTTAGTGAGACCCTGTCTCAAAAAGTAAAAATAAATGGGCTGAGGGCGCCGCTCACTGGTCCAGCACTTGCAGAGCATGCAAGTGAGAGGCCCTGGGTTTAACCCCCAGTACCACCCCCCCAAAAAAGGGCACAAACAAACAAACCAGAATAAAATTAAAAACAAAAACAAAAGAGGAAAACAAGTTTTACAGGACTAGTGATGTACCTCAGTGGAAAAGCTGGTCTAACACACAATTTGATCCCTGACACTACCAAAACAAAAAACAAAACAAAAAACACAAGGTGGACTTACTGCAACATAGCCATAACTGTGGTCTATGGCTGCTTGTATACTACAATGACAGACTTGAGTGCTCAAGACAGAGGCCATATGAAGCCTAAACATCTAAAGTATTTCACTTTCTGGCCCTTTACATAGAAATTTGCCTACCACTGTCTAAAAATAACAGTATTTCTGCCTGGGGATGTAGCTCATTGGTAAAGTATGTGCTTAGCTTGCAGAAGGCCCTGGATTCAATCTCAAGCACCACATTAAAAAAAAAAAAAAAAGATATATGTAACTTCAATACCCCACTCTCATCGACAGATCATAAAAACAAAAATATCAACAAAGAAACTGTGGACTTAAACATCACCATAGACCAACTGGACTTAACAAGTGCTTATTCCAGCCAACAGATGTGGAATACACATTCTTCTCACCATCACATAGTATTTTTTCCAAAACAGACCATATTTTAGTTCACAAAACTAGTCTCAACAAATATAAAAAACTGAAATCATCCTTTGTATTTTTTCAGGTCACAATAGGATTAAACTAGAAAGCAATAGCAAAATAAACTATAAGAATGTTACAAATACTGGCCAGGTGCAGTGGTCCACACCTGTAATCCCAGCAATTTAGGAGGCAGAAGGATCACAAGTTTGAGACCAGAAGCAGTCTATGTAATTTAGTGAGACCCTGTCTCAAAAAGAAAAAATGGGCTGGGGGTGCAGCTCAGTGGTCCAGCACTTGCAAAGCATGCAAGCACAAGGCCCTGTGTTCAACCCCCAGTACTGTCAAGGGAAAAAAAAAAAAAAGAAAAAAGAATCTTACAAGTACCTGGACATTAAATAATACACTTTTGAATGATCAATAAGTCATCAAAGAAATCCGAAAGGAAATTAGAAGTTCCTATAATCAAATGAAAATGAAAACACAACATACCCAAACCTCTGGGATATAGCAAAGGCTATTCTACAAGGGAAATTCATAGCTGAGTGCCTACATTCAAAAGTAAGGGAAATAAATAATGATACACCTTAAAGGCATTCAAACAATACAAGAAGCCAACCCCAAAAATAGCACAGAAAAAGAAAAAAGATCAAGGCAGAAATCAGAGAAA
>VMDO01003202.1:49480-89555 GCA_007922755.1 Pedetes capensis
AAAAAAAAAAAAAAAAAAAAAAAAAAAAAAAAAAAAAAAAAAAAAAAAAAAAAAAAAAAAAAAAAAAAAAAAAAAAAAAAAAAAAAAAAAAAAAAAAAAAAAAAAAAAAAAAAAAAAAAAAAAAAAAAAAAAAAAAAAAAAAAAAAAAAAAAAAAAAAAAAAAAAAAAAAAAAAAAAAAAAAAAAAAAAAAAAAATACAAAGAACCAACACAACCAAGAATTGGCTCTTTGAAAAGATAAACAAGATGACAAATCCTTTGCCAAACTAACCAGAAGAGAAGAACCAAATTAATAAAGTTAGACATGAAAAAGGGATCATAACAACATAAATACAGAGGATCTTGAGAACTGGAGGACTTCGAGAATTTGTCCTCCAAAAAAAACTGTAAAATACAGAAAAAAATGGATAAATTCCTTTAACACTTATACCCTACCAAAATTAAGTTTAGAGGACATAAATAATTTAAACAGACTTATAACAAGTAATGAAACTGAGGCAGAAATGAAGAGCCTTCCAACAAAGAAAAGCCCAGGTCCTGATGAGCTCACAGCCAAATTCTATCAAACCTTTAAGAATTAACACCTATCCTCCTGGAATTATTCCATAAAACAGAAAGGAAAGGCACACTTACAAATTCGTTCTACAAATCCAGTATCACACTGATACCCAAACAAGAACAAACAAAAAACTATACACCATTTTTTCTGATGAACATTAATGCAAAAATCCCCAATAAAATACTTGCAAACTGAATACAGCATCACATAAAAAAAGATCATACACCACAACCAAGTGGGCTTCATACTAAAGATGCAAGGCTGGTTCAATATATTCAAATCAACAAGTGTAATACATTAATATATACGAATAGACTCAATGACAAAAACTGTAAGATCATCTCAGAAAAACTCTTTGTCAAAGTTCAGCATCCTTTCATGATAAAAGTCCTGAAGAAACTGGGAATAGAAGGAACATACCTTATCATCATAAAGGTTATACACTACAAACCTATAAGCCAACATTATACTAAATGGGGAAAAACTGAAAGCATTCCCTCTACAATCAGGAACAAGATAAGGATATCCACTCTCCCTACTCTTATTCAATATAATGATTGAAGTCCTAGCCAGAGTAATCAGGCAAGAGAAAGAAAGAAAAAGGATACAAACAGGGAATGAAGAGGTCAACTTTGCAGATGACATGATCCTATACTTAAAAGACCCTGAGGTCTCCACTAGAAAACTCTCAGAGCTAATTAGCTCCTTCAGCAAAATAGGAAATAAAACTAACATTAAAAAAATCAGTGACAAGCCAGGCATGGTGGCGCACAAATGCCTGTAATCCCAGAGGCTCGGGAGGCGGAGGCAGGAAGATTGCAAATTTGAGACCAGAGGCAGTCTGTGTAACTTACCTAGACCCTGTCTCAAAAAGTAAAAAAATGGGCTAAGGGTGTAGCTCAGTGGTCCAGCACTTGCAGAGCATGGAAGTGCAAGGCCCTGGGTTCAACCCCCAGTACAGAAAAAAAAAAAAAAAAAAAAAAAAAAACAATCCAGTAACATTCCTATACACCAATAATAAACAGAAAGAGAAAGAAATCAAAACTATAATTCCATTCTCAATAGTACACCAAAAAATTAAACATATAGGAATAAATCTAACAAAAGAAAGTCCTCTACAATGTAAACTTCAAAACACTAAAGAAACTGAAAAATATTGTGAAAATGGCTATACTACTAAAAGTAATCTTCAGATTCAATGAAATCCTTATCAAAATTTCAATGATATATTTCACAATAATAGAAAAAAATCCTAAAATTCATATGAAAGCACAAAAGACTGCATATAGCCAAAACTATCCCAAGCAGCAAAAGCAGTGCAAGGGGCATCATAATACCTGACTTCAAACTAAATTACAGGGGCATAGTAACAAAAGTAGCTTGGTATTGGCACAAAAACAAGCATGAAGATCAATGGAACAAAACAGAAGACCCAGATATATGTCCATGCAACTGCAGCCACCTGACCTTTGACAAAGGTGCCAAAGGCATAAATCGGACAAAAGACAGACTCTTCAACAAGTGGTGCTGGGAAAACTAGATATCCGTATACAGAAGAATGAATATAGATGTGTGTCTCTCACCCTGTACAAAAACCAATGCAAAATGGATCAGAGATTTCAATGTAAAACTGGAATTTGGAAAACTACTAGAACCAGAGCTGGGCATGGTGGCACATGCCTGTAATCCCAGCAGTTTGGGAGGTGAAGGCAGGAAGATTCCAAGTTCAAGGCCAGAGGCAGCCTGTGTAACTTAGTGAAACCCTCTTTCAAGATAAAAAATAAAAAAAGAGCCTGGGGTGTGAGAGAGCAGTTCAGTAGCAGAGCACTTGCAAAGTGTATGGGCCCTGGGGTTTAGCCTCACTGTATGGCAGAAAGAAAGAAAGAAAAGGAAGGAAGGAAAAAAAGAAGGAAGGGATGGAGGGAGGGGGGATAAGAAGCAAAGCAAATGTAAGGAACACATTCCAAAACACTGACACAGACAAATATTTTCTTTAGAAGACTTCAATAGTCCAGGAAATATCATCAAGAATTTACAAATGGGATTACCTAAAATTAAAAAGTTTTTGAACAGCAAAGGAAACAGCCACTGGAATAAAGGGACAGCCCATGGAATGGGAGAAAATATTTACTTCCTATATATCTGACAGAAGATTAGTATCTATGATATATAAAGAACTCAAGAAATCAAATAAGAAAGAAAGAAATAATCCAATAAATAAGTGGGCAATGGAGCTGAACAGATAGTTCTCCAAAGAATTTAAATGGTCAATAAACACATGAAAAAATGTTCAATATACTTAACTATCAGGGAAATGGAACCAAAAGTACACCGAGATACCACCTCACCACAGTCAGAATGTCTAACATCAATAAAACAAACAAGAAATGCTCTTGAGGATGCTCAGTACTGGTGGGACTATAAATTAGTACAGCCATTATGGAAATCAGTATGGAAGGTCCTCAGAAAACTAAAAATCGAATTACCACATGGTCCAGTTATACCACTCTTAAGTATTTACGCAAAGGAAGACAAGTCATCCTACCAAAGAGACATTTGCACTTCCACGTTTATTGCAGTACTCTTCACAATTGCAAGAATATGGAATCAACCCAGATGTCCATCAAAGGATGATTGGATTAAAAATGTGGTAATTATTCACAATGGAATATTATTTATTTATCAGTAAAGAAGAATGAAATTGCCGGGCCCAGTGGCGCATGCCTGTAATCCCAGTGGCATGGGAGGAGGAGGCAGGAGGATCGCAAGTTCAAGACCAGAGGCAGTATGTGTAACTTAGCAAGACCCTGTCTCAAAAAGTAAAAAAAATGGGCTGGGGGTACAGCTCAGTGGTCCAGCACTTGCAAAGAATGCAAGTGCGAGGCCCTGGGTTCAATCCCCAGCACCATTTAAAAAAAAAAAAAAAGAGGAGGAGGAGGAGGAGGAGGAGAATGAAATTATGTCATTTGTAGCAAAATAAATGGAAGTGGAGATAATCATTTTAAGTGAAACACCTACACTCAAAAAGAGAAACACCAGATGTTCTCACTCATATTTGGGAGTTAAGATTTACCTTAAAGGGGGTAAATATACATTGTATATACAAACACGCACAGATACACAGATATATACACACAATGGTATATTTCTAAGATTAGGAAATACAAGGTGGAAGGGACCTATGGGAAGAGTATGGGATTGGAAAACTGGAGGAGTGGGGAGGAGCCACATATGAGGAAGAGAACAAGTGAAAAATACAGCATGCAATTCTATGAAAATTCCATAATGAATCACACTATGTGCAATTTTAAAAAATCATACTATATGTCATAAATATGCACAATAATTGCTACACATAAATAAAAATTTTTTCTTTATGTAGAACGTTTGAAGTTATATTAAGTATCAATCTTGATTTGCTAATTGCACAGTGTATATGTGGACTGAATTACCACTTTGTACCCATAAATATGTACAATCAAAATACTTAATAAAAAATGATAAAAAACAAAAGAATAATATTTCTAAGTATTATTAAAAATATCCAGCTATTACAGATAACTTTTAGCAAAAAAGACAAACTTATTAAGCAATAAACTTACGATTTTGACTGGTGCCCATTTGAAGTTTTAGCAGGATTATATCTTTCTAGAATAAAAAGAATGCAGAAATGAGCAACTGAAATTGGCTATTTAGATTATAAAATAAATATGAAAAATATCTACCCTCAAAGAAATATAAGTCAAAATAATGATATATAATTCTTCATCTATTGAAATGGTTTAACACATTAAAGCCCAATAATATGACATACAGTGAGTACAGGGGATAACAGCCATGCTCATATGCTATAAATTTATATAATCTTTTTGGAGGGCAATACAGTAATATTATCTCATCAATACCGTAACTACTCTGCTGCTGACCTATTTCAACAAAAGGAATTCACCTTATAGGTTTATCTCAGGAAACACACACATACATACACACACTCACAGTGAGGTTTTAACAGCAAACACTGGAAAAAATGTCCATCAATAGATAAATTACAATACTTTCATATAACAAAATTCTAATATTAAAAATGAACTAGAACATTATACTGATAGAGACACAGCTTTAAAATAAGTTCAGTGAAAAACACAAGGTAATAAAAAGCAGATGCAGCTTATGATCCCATTTGCCAGTTAGCTTTGGGGAAAGAGAATAGAGAGAGTGGGATAGAAGTAAGGCTGAGATATTCTTTAGAGAAAATGTACAACTTCTGGTCTATATCTAGCTATTTTCTGCATATCAACAATGTCAGGTCCTTTTTTCATATAACAACAGCTCCAATGCAGAAATAAAATGGATAATAAACATATGGAAAGCTAACATTAAAAGATATATTCTTCTAGTTTAACCTCTGCATTCAGATCATCAAAACACAGCAAAAGATCAAAAACTTCTGCATTTTCATTTCCCAAAATACCTTAAAACTAGTATAAATCTACCTTAAAACATTATTGCTCTTGGCAATAAGTTGTTAGTTACTGACCTATATGGTAAAGTTAAGACCTTTGCAATGATTCCTGACTTTAACCACAATCAATGTATATATCTCCTGGGACCACATACTAATTCTCTAAAGCTATCTTCTGCTCAAGAGGACAAGACTGGAGGTGAAAGTGACATTGTAGAAGGTTACTTTCTATGTGGACCCAGAAGATGCATGAAGAATAAATACAGAATGCACAAATATAGGGAAGAGAAGGGCCATGGTCATTAAAATGACCTGTTCTTGCCTAGAGTTTTACTAACACAGAACCAAATATCACTGAGCACAATGGTGCATGCCTATAATCCTAGTGACTTACTAGGTGGAGGCAGGAGGACTGTGAATTCAGGGCTAGAGGCAGCCTGTGTAATTTAGTGAGAACTTGACTTAAAAAAAAAAAAAAAAAAAAAAAAAAAAACTTAAAAAAATTACTTTAAATGGGCTGGGAACCAGGCATACTGGTTCATGTCTGTAATCCCAGTGACTTGCAAGATAGAGGCAGAAGCATCCCAAGTTCTAGCCTACAGGCATCCTGAGTAACTCAGTGAGACCATGTCTCAAAATAAAAAGTAAAAAAAATGACTGGGGGTGAGGCCCAGTGGTAGAGCACTTGCAAAAGCATGTGATGTCCTTGTTTAATTAACTTGTGCTAGAAAAAAATAAATACATAAATTTTTTTAAAAATGGGCTTGGGGTTTAGTCCACTGGCAGATCACCCGCAAAAAGTATGTGAGAGGACCTGGATTCAACCCTCAAGTATGACAAAAAAAAAAAAACCAGTTATCTTCATGAAAAGTAAAAAAACAAAAGAATGCCTCTTAAATATGAGGGGGTCCATAAAAATGAATTTAAGAACTCTCACCTATTAGTTCAAATAATAAAAACAGTATATTTTGATCTGTGATACCACCCTGGCGTCTGAACTTGTCAGATCTTGGAAGCTAAGCAGGGCTGATCCTAGTTAGTACTTGGATGGGAGACTACCTGGGAATACTACATGCTGTTGGCTTGGGAGAGGGATTCAGCAGCCCACTCTCAAAAAAATCAGTGATCAACTCAAACTTAAAAGGAAAAAATCCTATACATAAATTTGGAACAGAATAAAAAGCACATGTAAACTTAGCAAAGAAGGAACAATTTAAGGAGCAGAAAGGAGGAGGGAGGCATCTAGCCAAAGGAAGTAATGATGTGAGAAGACAGGATGGGGAGGAGGGCCAACGAGGAGCAAGGAAAGAGAAAGAGGTCGACCTCAAAGTAAATAGCCCAACTTTAATAGTTTGGGAAATAAGTATAATACCACCAAACAATACCAAAGGATGGCAATAATGCAAAGGGACTAGATTATTCATGTACTACTGCTGACAATGTAAAAAGATAGATCACTACAGAAAAAAGTTTGGACTTAAATCAAAATCAGGATGAACGTGTATAGAAAAATATTCCCACAAAAAGACATGCAAGTAGAAAGGAGGCCATTGATGGCGGGGTGGCAGATGGGGCAGGAGGGGCACAAGTGGGTAAGGGGGAAGTTCTGTGAGCAATGTACAACGAAATGCATATATGGAAATGTCACAATGAAATACATGTAAGAATGAAACACATTAAGTTGGTGCGTTTAAAATTTCCAATTAATAAAAAAAAAGAATTCTTGAGTTGAAAATCGTCTTTTCACCAAACTCCTTAAAGATATCCTTCCTCTATATTCTAGATAGTTGTATTACTTTTGAAAAATTTCATTTTATTCTGGTTTCCATTCCATTGTTGTTTTCATGAAGACCCTCATGAAAATTTGCCTTATCCTGTGCTTCATTAAATCATAAAGTTTCGTTATTTCAGTAAAAAAAATTCAGCAATCAAAATCCTTATAAATGTCAGAGGAGCACTGGCAGTACTGCAGAGCATGGCAGAGTATACACGAGTGTTTTGTTCTATTGTACACAAGGTCGCTATGAGTTGGACCCGACTCAACAGCACCTAACAACGACGACGACGACAACGACGACGACAACAACACATGTAGTTCTTGATCTTTTTAAGCATACCAAGATTCAGCTCAAGCTATTCCTACTTATTGGAACATAAAATTAGGATAAGACATGCAAAAAAGTTATGAAAGTACCATATGGCATGGCCATATGAATCAAATGCTCAATAAATAGTTTAATTTGACAACAAAGGTGAAAATACTTACTTTGTTCTCCAGTGCCAAAATTGGACTGCTGAGACTCCTAAGAAAAAGGAACATAAAATTATACAAAGTGATATTAAGAGAAAAGGGTTCATTAGTGGGAAATGCTCCAAATCATATAAAGATGCTTCAAGTATATAAAAGAAAAAGGATTCAAAGAATGTGATAATCCCATCTAATTAGCTTTGATAATTCTATAGTAAGTAATGGACTTTACCAGAGCTTTAAAAAAAAAAAAAAAGGCATTAAGCTACCCAATGGTCTTGCCATCATTCATTTCTTTTCAGCAGCATCCATGGTAATCACAACCACAGTTAGAGGCTTGGAAAGTAAACAATTTCAATTTAAGATTCTTGGTCTTAAAGAAATGCTTGGACTGGGTGTGTGGCTTAGTAGAGCACTTGCCTAGCATGTTAAAGGTTGTGCATTTGATCTCCAGCACAAAACAAAACAAAACAAACAAAAACCAAACCTAACTCCACCTTAATTTAAAAGTATACTAAGCCATAGCCCTTTCCTGAAGGAGGTGTTGTTGTTGTTAGGTGCCGTGGAGCCGGTATCCGACTCATAGGGACCCTCATAGGGTTTTCAATGGCTGGCTGTTTCAGGATTGCCTTGGGAGTGGATTGCCAGGCCCTTCTCCCATTTTTGCGGTGCTGGGAATTGAACTCGGGACCTCAGAGACTGCAGCGCAGCGCTCTACCAACTAAGCTAAATCCCAGCCCTTCCTGAAGGTGTACTGCCTTTATAATCTACATCTGTATTCTCTATCTTTAATAAACTTATTCTATATACTATAAAGAAAATAAAATAAAAAGAAGTGTAATAGGTAAAAATAGCTATACAACCTACATACGTTCAAAATATATCACTTTTATGGAGTATAAAAACCCTCCACATGGGTATTCTCATGCCATTTTTACTCCTTCCCAGTCCATGCCCCTAATATCTTACATACCATTAGCAGCTTGAAGAACAAACTGTCATATACTTCTTTTAAAAGCCCTATAATAGCATAGAACCTGGCACTCAAGAAACACCAACAGAACAGAAGCTAAAATGGCACTGTCAGTGAAAGAGACATGGCTTTCCAAGTAATTTTATGTGCAAATTGTACATTTTTCTAGGTTAAGTCTGGTGTAAGATATAGTACCAAAATTACACACAGATCCCTAAAAAGCCTATTTAAAAATAACCATAATCTTCCTTTAATGATAGAATCATCTGTGCAATACAAATAGTAAGAATAAAATATACTTTTGATGTTAAAAAATGCTATAATTCTACATCTATGTTGTTTTTAAGTGCCATCAAGTCACATACGACTCACAGCAACCCTCCTGGGGTTTTCAATAGCTGACTTTTTCAGGGTTGTTTCGTGAGTGGGCTGCCATGTCTTTCCCCCATTTTTGTGGTGTTGGAGATTGAACCCAAGACCTCAGAGGGTGCACATTGACACTCTACCAAGTAAG
Organism: Pedetes capensis; assembly: GCA_007922755.1. Classification (NCBI taxonomy): domain Eukaryota; kingdom Metazoa; phylum Chordata; class Mammalia; order Rodentia; family Pedetidae; genus Pedetes; species Pedetes capensis. The sequence goes on from VMDO01003202.1 coordinate 58,236, forward strand.
CTAAACTCCATCCCTCTACATCTACTGTCAACTAACTTTCAAGAACAGTACCAAGACCATCTAATGAAGAAAGAATAGTCTTTTCAAAAAACTGTACTAGGATAACTGAATAGCCACCTACAATAGAATGAAGTTGGACCTTTATATCATACTCTATACAAAAGTTAACCCAAAATGATCAAAGACCTAAATATAAAATCTCAATCTGTAAAAGTCTTAGAAGAAGAAAACAATGACCAATCTTTATGACTTTGGATTTGACAGAGAATTTTCTGTATGATATGCTAAAAGCCTGAGACACAAAAAAATAGATACACTGGACTTCATCAAAACTACAAACTTTTTTTTCTTTTAATTTTTTTTACACACTTGGGGATTGAACCCAGGGCCTCACACATACTTTATTATAAGTGTTTTACCACTGGGCTGTATCCATTTTTAAATTTTTTTATTTTGAATCAGGGTCTCAGTGTCATCTAGACTGCCTGTGTCCTTGAACAAGCTATCCTCCTGCCTTTCTGACTCCTGAATTGCAGGGATTTCAGGTGTTCGCCACAGTGCCTGGGTTTTTACCCTTTTTTTTTTTTTTTTAAGAAATCTTTTAGGCTTTTTATTTTTTACTAGTCTTCTTATGTTTATTTAACTTTGTTTACACATTTTTCTTTATTGTGCAATTATTTTATCTTTTGCTCTTTTCTCTTCCTCTCCCTAATAATCTTTTCTTTTCTTTTTGCTTTCTTTTAATTAACCTTTGGTATTTCTTTTTCCCCTTTCTCTATCTCTCCTTTAATTTCAGGCAACTACTATTTTCACTTTTGCCCTACAAAATTTGTAACTTAATACTTACTCTACATTATTGTTGCCATTAGCTGTTCTAAGTTCATTTGCAGTATAGTAGTTGGCTTTAATTTATTTTAAATGTATTTCTACACTGGTTTGGTCAGGTATTCTCTCTTGAGTGGTACTGGACACTGAGCTCTCAAGAGAAAGCTGCTAATTAAGAAGATCCTCAAATAAAACTGGAAGAGATATATCTTCCAATAGAAGCACAAATCACAAACAGAAAAAGAAACATGAAAAAGCAAGGCAACAGCATGTCCCCTTCAAAAAGAACGTTAATTCTTCAATGACTGAATCCAAATCCAAAAACAGTGATATGGTTGAAATGTCACACCAAAAATTCAAAAGTCTACTTGTAAAAATGATCAATGACTTCAAAGAAGACACAAACAAGCAGATGAATGAAGTAAGAAAACCAGTTCAGAACCTACATAAGGAAATCACCAACATACAAGACAATGTCAGGAAAATGGATGAGAATAGAAATTCAGCAAGAAAACAGATTTTTTTTGGGGGGGGAACAAACAGAAATATTGGAAATTAAGAACTCAATAAATCAAATAAAAAGCACAGTGGAGCTAGGGGTGGTGTCATATGCCTGTAGCCCCAGCATTCAGGAAGCCCAGGGAGCACTGCAAGTCCAAGGCCAGCCTGGTCTATGTAGTGAGCTCCAAGACAGCCTGGGATACACAACAAAATCCTGTCTCAGAAAACCAAACCAAACCAAATAAAATCCCAGTGGAAAACATCACCAGTAGACTTAGATTAAGTAGAAGGAATATTAGGGATGGAAGAAAAGGCTAAGGTAATACTGCATTCAGATAGCAATAAAGAAAAATATATAAAGGAACACACAACCATAACTTCCAAGAACTCTGGGACATAATCAACAGACCTATTCTAAGAATTCAGTGAGTAGAAGGAGCTGAAATAAAAATTAAAGGCACAGAAAGCCTATTCAATGAAATTATGACAGAAAATTACCCAAATCTGGGGAGAGAAATGGACATCCAACCACCACAAGAGGTATTTAGAACCCAAAAGAGACATGACCAGAAAAGAACGTTTCCATAAAACATTATAGTTAAAATGTCAAGATTACAAAACAAAGAAACAATACTAAATGCTTCAAGAGAAAAACACCAATTCACTTACATAGGCAAACTTATCGGAATAACATCAGGCCTTTCAGAATAAACCCTAAAATCCAGGAAAGAAGGAATGATATATTTCAAGCCCTGAAAGTAGACAACCACTAACCAAGATTATTATATCCAGCAAAGTTATCATTTGAAATCAATGGAGAAATGAAGAGCTTCCAAGAAAAGCACACACTAAAGCAATTCATGATCATCAAGCCAGCACCACAGAAGATGCTTAAAGGAACTTTACACACACAGGAGGAAGAAAGACAGTCTCAATCATAGAAGTGCAAGAAAGAACAAATTTTATGAAAGGAACAGATGAACTAGGAAAGAATCAATCATGTCTAACTCAAAAAACCAGGAAATCTTGAATATGAATAACAGAGAAAGAAAAGAACAATATATGCAAACCAACCAGGAAAATACCCAACACAACTACAAGAAATAGCAAACCTCTCTCAATAATAACTCTAAATACAAATGGTTTTAACTTTCCAATTAAAAGACACAGACTAGTTAAGTGGACTAAAATACAATGTCCAACAATTTTCTGTGCACATAAAACACATCTCATTGACAAAGACACACAAAGACTGAAAGTGAAAGCATGGAAATCAATATACCAAGCAAGTGGAAGTCCCCTTCCCCCACTCTGGCCCCCCCCAAAAAATAAAAAAAGAAAGAGCAGCTATCCTTATATCAGACAAAGTAGACATCAAGCCAAAACTGGTTAGAAGAGATAAAGAAGAAAAAGAGATTGCTGAGCATAGTGGCACATGCCTAAAATCCCAGTGACTCTAGAGGCAGAGGCAGAGGATCAGAGTTGGAAGCCAGAAGCAGCCTGCATACCTCAGCAAGACCCTGACTCAAAATAAAAAGTAAAAATTGGGCTGGAGGTACAACCCAGTGGTAGAGCACTTGCACAGTATGTCCAAGGCCCTAGTTTCAACTCCCAACACACACACACACACACACACACACACACACGCACAAAGAAGGTATAACCAGAAGATGTATGTACATCTTTTTTTTGGCAATACTGGGGGTTGAACCCAGGGCTTCATGCTTGCATGCTGCATAAGTGCTATACCACTGAGCTGCACCCTCAGCCCATTTTTTTTTTACTTTTCACTGGGATTACACGCGTGTGCCACCACGCCCGACTGTATAGACATTTTTAAAAGATGTTATCTATGTATTACTTTTCGAAGCTGAATTAAATTACAGTGATAATCACTTCGAGCACATCTTGTAATTGAAGAAGTCAAATGTGACTTACATTCATTTTTTATTATTGGTATATATTGAGTATTACAATTTTAATTCTTAAAATATGTGTATGCTTTTTGGCACCATCTGTATGGATGCACCTACCCTCTGTATATATGCACCAAACAGTGGCACTCAATTCCATAAAACAAACACTACTGAACATAAAGGGACAGGTGACCCATATACAATAATAGCAGGTGACTTCCAATTTGTTGTTCTCATCAATAGACAGAATACCCAGACAAAAGAATCCATTAGAAAACTTCAGAATTTACCTACACCATAGATCACAGATCAAATGGATTTAAGACATCTATAGAATATTCCATCTAAAAGCTACAGAATACATTCTTCTCAGCAGCCCATGGGACTTACTCTAAAATAGTTCACATTGTAAAACATAAATCAAGTATCAAAAATTGAAATAACTTCTTATATCTTATCAGACTTATGGAATAAAACTAGAAATCAATAGCAAGAGGAACTACAGAAACTATCCAAATACATTGAAAATGAACAATATACTCTTAAATGATCACTGGGTCCTTGAAGAAATCAGGTAGGAAATTATGGTAAAAAAATTCCTAGAGCCAAATGAAAATGAAAACACAACCTACCAGAAACTTTGGGATGCAGCAAAAGTGGTTCTAAGACGTTAGCTTGTAGCTGTGAGTGTTTACATTAGAAAACCAGAGAGGACTCAAATAAAATAATTATGCACCTCAAGATTGCAGAAAAATATGAATAAGCAAAACCCAAAATCAGTAGATGAAAAGAAATAATAAATGTCATGGAAGAAATTATTGAAATGGAGACTAAAAGAACAATACAAAGAACTGATAAACAAAGAGTTGGTTCTTTGGAAATATAAACAAGATCAACAAACTCTTCATCAAACTAACCAAAGGAGAAGATGCGAACTAATAAAATAGAGATGAAAAGGCGCCATTACAACAGATACCAATGAAAATCATTAAGGAATACTTTGAAAACATGTATTTCAAAAAAACTAGAAAACCTAGATGAAATGGCTAAAGTCCTAGACACACAAGAACTACCAAAATTCAATCAAGAGGATATAAACAATTTAAACAGTTCTATAACAAGCAGTGAGACTGAATCAATAATGAAGAGTCTTTTAATAAAGAAAAGCCCAGGACTGGATGGATTTAGTGCCAAGTTCTATAAGATTTTTAAAGAAGAATTAACAACAATGTTCCTCAAACTACTCTATAAAATAAAAACGGAGGGAACACTACCAAACTCATTCTATGAAGCCAGTATTACTCTGATACCAAAATCAGATAAGGACACAACAAAAAAGAGAAAAGTATAGACCAATTTCACTGATGAATACACATGCAAAGATCCTTACTAAAATACTTGCAAACAGACTTCAAAAAAACATTAAAAAGATCATACGCTATGATCAAGTTGGTTTCACTCAGAGATGCAAGGGTAGTTTTACATGATCATCTCAACAGGTGTAGAAAATGCCCTTGACAAAGTTCTACATCCTTTCATGAAAAAAGCCTTGAAGAAACTAGGAATTGAAGGAACATGCCTCAACATAATAAAGGCAATATGTGAAAAACCTACTGCCCACATCATACTATGTGGGAAAAACTGAAAATGAAAACATTTCCTCTAAAATCAGGAACAAAGCAAGGGTGCCCACTCTCTCCAATATAGTTACTGAACTCAGCCTCAGCAACAAGGCAAAAAGGAGAAATAAGAGATCCAAATAGGAAAAGAAGTCCAATTATCCCTATGTTCAAACAATATGATCCTATGCTTAATTAAAAGGCCTTGAAGACTCCACCAGAAAACTCTCAGAGCTGGTATCACTTTCAGCAAAGTAGTAGCATACAAAAATCACTAGCATTTCTATATCCCTTAGTCACCAAGCTGAGAAAATCAGGAAAACAATCCTATTCACAATAGCTTCAAAAAGAAGAAAATGCCTAGGAATAAACCTAGCCAAGGAGGTGACTGACCTCTACAATGAAAACCTTGAAATACTGAAGAAAGAAACTGAAGACAATATTAGAAAATGTAAAGACCTACCATATTCATGGATCTGCCTACCATATTCATGGATCTGAAGAACTAACATTGTGAAAATGGTTATATTACCAAAAGCACCCTACAGAGTCAATGCAAATCCCTATCAAAATTCCAAAGACATTTTTCACATAAATAGAAAAAAATCCTAAAATTTATATGGAAGCACAAAAGACCATGAATTATCAATGCAATCCTCATGAGGAAGAGCAATGCAGGGGTACCACAATTCTTGATTTCAAATTATATTAAGGAGCCACAGTAACAAAAATTCCATGGTACTTGCATAAAAATAGACATGTAAATCAATGGAATAAAACCACACAGCCACAGCCACCTGATGTTCAATAAAGATGCCAAAAACATAAGTTGCAAAAAAGATAGCCACTCAACAAATAGTGCTTGGAAAACTGAGTATCTTCATGTAGAAGGCTGAAACTAGATCCGTCTCTCTCACCCTGTGCAAAAGTTAGTTCAAAATGGATCAAAAGCCTTAACTTAAGACCTGAAACTTTGAAACTGCTAGAAGAAAACAGAGGGAACACACTTCAAGATACAGGCATAGGCAAGGGCTTTCTGAAGAGGATCCCAATAACTCAGGGAAACTATATCAAGAATTAACAAACGGGACTGCTTAAAATTAAGCTTCTGCACAACAAAGGAGACATAACAGAATGAAGAGACAGCCTACAGAATGGGAGAAAATCTTAGCCAGCTAGACAGGGGATTCATAGCTAGAATATACCAAGAGCTCAAAAAACTAAACACCAAAAAAGCAAATTATCCAATAAAAAATTAGGCAAATGATTGAACAGATGCTTCTCAAAAGAAATACAAATGGCTAACAATCATAAACCACTATGGAAGCCTGCAGCTGTACCACTGTGGCATCCAATCCCATCAGATCCCAGAGGCTAAGCAGGGTTGGAACTGGTTAGTACTTGGATGGGAGACCACCAGGGAACATCAGGTGCTCTAGGCTTGGGAGAAGGACCTGGCAACCCACTCCCAAAAAACAATCAGCCACTGAAAACCCTATGAATAGCAGAGAAGCGCTACTAATACTGTTTCGTCTGCTGTATGTAGGGTCACTAGGAGTTGAGACCAACTCGACACAATGACAACAATCATATTAACAAATGTTCAACATTCTTAGCTATCAAGGAAATGCAAATCAAAACTCCACTGAGATACCATCACACTCCAGTCTGACAGGTTAACATCAACAAACAAACACCAAAACGCTGGCAAGGATTTGGGGAGAAAGGAACTCATATATTGCTGGCAGGAATGTGAGGTAGTGCAGCCACTATGGAAATCAGTAATAGAGGTTCCTCAAAAAACTAAAATTAGAATTACTACGTGATCCAGCTATACCATTCCTAGGTAAACATCTGAAGGAATATTAGCCAACATACCACAGAGGTATTTGCTCAACCATGTTTACTGCGGCAGTATTCACACAGTCAAGATATAGAATCAACCTAGGTGTGCAGTAACAGATAAATGAATAAAGAAAATGTGGTATATACAAACTATGGAGTTTTACTCAGACATACAGAATGAAACGATGAGATGTGCAGAAAAAAAGGATAAAATTAGAGATCATTTTAAGTGAGATAAGACAGATCCAGACAAACATCATGTTTTCTCTCATGTATATATATATATATACACACACATACACATATACACATACATACATACACATACACACACACATATCTACAATATTTCAATATATATCTCATGAAAGTAGAAGGAGCACTATAGGAGGAGAACAGAGATTAAAGAGGAGGGAGAGGGCAAGAAAAAAGGATAATGAGGGAAAGGTAGAGAAATATGACATTTTACTCTCAAAAGCAGAATCAGGATATATATTGAGGGTGCCAAAAAATGTATATACATTTAAAGAGATGCTATCTATGTGTTACTTTTCAGCATTAAATTGAATTCCAGTAGCAATGGGTAGTGTGACATTCACTCAAAAGATGATGTTAATCAAATGAATGCAAGTGTCAACCTGTGACGGGCAGAACAGTCAAAGAAAATGGTGAATGCATTGCTGTCATTCAAGAAGCACAAGACCACTTTGAAATAGTATTTGAAATTTGAGAACAATGTGGCAGTACAATGCCTCCTCGATCACTGAGATTAAAGATGCGCGCCACTGCACATGGCTATTCATGGCATTTTTCACACATCTGGCTTCAGTATCATCGCTACAAAACTGCAACTGTGCATAAACTGCACTGTGGTGCCATTCCTTTGCCTTCTGTAAGCAAATGTAATTCCTTCTAAGGCAGCCACTACATCAACAGTGCCAAGTAGGTTCTCCAGAAGAAGAGGGGGATGAGGTAAAAGGAGAAGTGAAAAAAGGGGAAAGACAGGGAAGGAGAGATGATAAGATAAAAAACTGTAAACCACCTGCGTAAGTGGTGCTACATAAAGGGTACAAAGAGAAGTTTAGGCCTAAGCATGATGTACACAACAATGTGCTTAATTAAACACTAATACATCACTCCTTTTTCTTTCCTTTGAATTATTTCATTTCCACAACCACATTTGACACACTGACACAAACACATCTTTTGTATTTTCTTATTATTGTTGTTATTAGGTGCTGTCCAGTCCGTTCTGACTAACAGCAACCCTATGTATAAAAGAAAAAAAAACATTCCTGGACACTGTGCCATGAACAGCACTATGTCAGTGCTTCTCTGATATTCATAGGGTTTTCAATGGCTGATTGTTTCAGGACAGTTTTTGGGAGTAGACTGCCACACACATCTTTCTCCCATTTCTATGGTGCTGGGGATTGAACTTGGGTCCTCAGAGAGTGAAGAGCAGGTGCTCTACTAACTGAGCTAAATTACAGCCTGCATTTTCTTATACCATTCTGTAAAATGCCTAAAAAACATGTAACAAGAGAAGATATAGGGAAAGGAATGGCCAGAAAAAGAGGAAAAATCTCGATGAGCAACATATAATAGATAAACAGGAAAGAGATTAAGCCAAGTCAATGCTAATGAGAAGTCCAATGCAGATGAGAAATGAAAAATGTTAATTGGGTTTGCCAAAATGGTCTATTGGTGATCTTAATGAAAATGGCTCTACTGGGGTTTAAGGGTGGAAGCAAGATCAATTGGACTGAGCTAAGGAGTAAGTAGAGGAAAGAAAATACCAAATAAAAATTAATCTTTAGTAAGTTTAGCTCTAGGACTGTGGGTATAGCTTAGAGGTAGAGTGTTTGCCTAGCATGTGCAAGGTCCCATGTTCTAGCCCTAGCACTACAAAATAATAATAGTGGTAGTAATGGTAACTGTAGTAGTAATACCTGGACATGGTGTCACACACTCGTGATCTCAGCACTTCGAAGGCTGAGGCAGCAGGACTATAAGCTTAAGACCAGCCTGTCTACATACCAAGACCTTGTTTCAAAATGCCAAAAATAAAAATAATACTGTTCAGCATGGTTTCTAATAGGGGAATTTCACTATTGTTTTTGATTTTTAGGGAGTAAGGGGACTTGTTCTATTGCCAAGATAGTCTCAAACTCCTGGGTTCAAGAGACTTTCCTGCCTGCCTTTCAAGTAGCTGAGGGAACAGGCGTGCAAAACCATGTCTGGTTGTCACTGTTGTTTTTAAGAGGGTAAATTTAAGGATGTCTAAGTGAATGATAAAGACATACTAAAACTAGCTCCGAAGATATTTTAATGAACTTAATTTCCTAAACCTCTCTAATGTGCTCATTATCCATGACTTCCTGGCACTCCCATGTCTCTTTCAAATCCCTTTTCTGTCATCTCCTTTAGAATTACTATTCCCAAAATGTCCTTGTTGTCACAACTTTCTCCCTTCCTGTCACTGGACCTAGTTCATATGATTGGTGCACAAGTAGACTAAGTACCTACTAAAGTGTCACATAAAGCTTTAAGCCTATATTGCACATGAAGCTGTGTCCACTGAACATTCAGAGAATGAGATGAGCTACAAAAGCAACCCAATCTAAGCAATCATCAGTTAAGGAATTGAGGTGTTTCAGAAACATGAAAAGTCCACACAGTTATCTGAGTATGTATGTATACCTGCCATGGTTTGAATATAGAATGTCCCCCAAAGGTCATGTGCTTTAACGTTGGGTCCCCATCTGGTGATGCTGTCCTGGGAAGTTGTAGAACTTTGGGAGGCAGGTCTAGCTTGGCAGAAATGGCTCCCTGGGGGTGGGCCTTTGGAGATTGTTATCCTGGACCTATGGCCTCTCTCTCTCTGTTTCCTGGTCATGAAGATGAGCTTCCAATAAACTTTTCCCTCTATAAGTTTGTTTGGGTTGGTTTTTCTGTTTAAATGACAATAGCTGACTAATACAGAAAACTGCTAACAGAGAATGGGGTTGACATTATGCAGAAATCTAACCATGCGGTTCCTAGACCTCTGGAACTAGTTTGTAGGAGTTTGGAAGAGGCTGGAGATGTGGGCAAGAGAAGCCCTAGAGGGCTTAAGGGACAGTTCTGGTGAGAATAAAGAAGACCAGAAAGCCACTGCATGGCATTTTAGAGGAGAATGAGGACTCTACTGGACATTGGATTACAGGCACTCCATGTTAAATTCTAGCAAAGAGACTGCATTTTGTTCATGCCCTAAAGATTTGAGGCTGGATTTAAAAGAGTTATCAACTAATTAACTTGAAAGAGGATATATCATGAGGGCAGCAAGATGTAGAGGCACAACCTGGTTACTGCTTGATGCATTCAGCAAGAGATTTAGGAAAAACAGAAGAAATGGCACAGAAAAAAGATGTGGAAAATACGCAGTTTATACAAGGAAAAAATTGTCAGGGGCATGGCACATACCTTAACTCAATAGGCAGAGGCAGGGATGATTGTGAGTTTAAGGGCAGAGGTCTTCCATAACTTAGACTCTGCCTGAAGAGAAGAAAGAAATGAAAGAGGTAGGGGGAGAAAGAAGGAAAGAAGGGAAGGAGGGAGGCAGGAAGGGAGGAAGGGAAGAAGGGAGGGAGGGAGATGCAGTTCAGTGAGAGTACCTGCAAACTATGTGTGAGGCCCTGGCACCAAAATAAACAAATAAATAATACTTAAAAAAAAAAAAAAAAAAAAAAAAAAAAAAAAAAAAAAAAAAAAAAAAAAAAAAAAAAAAAAAAAAAAAAAAAAAAAAAAAAAAAAAAAAAAAAAAAAACAGAAAAAGCTGCAGCTTCGCTAACGTTACTGCAGACAGGGCTGGTTTGGGCCAGGAGGCCTTAATTGTTAAAGAGACAGGCCACAGTGAAGGAAAGCCTGGACCTTTTCCTTTTTGCTGGGACAAAAGAAATTCCCTAAGGGCACAGAAGGAGTTGGTTACATCCCTCCCCTCCCATCTAAGGATTTGGGAATAAAAAGGCAGTATATGAAATACAAGTGTCTCCCAGAAGCCCTGCTAAAAAACTGGCCTCTCAGGCAAATGATTTCTTGGCCTGGGCATATAGTGGCCACTGGGGTTGCTGTTTCAAAAGGGTAAAACTACCTCTCAAGCAGGTAGCAACTCTTCGCACTGACCACATGATACTAGTTTGGCAGGCATGCAGGATACAAGATAAATATGACAAAACATCCTTATCTTATAATGTCGCTCCCAGTGTAACCATATCTTTCCTAGTACCACTATTTTTCCCTGCTCTCTCTTACAAAAAAAAAATGCTTCAAAAGACAATCTTCTTTTATATATTCATGCATCTCCAGTATCTTTTGAGCCGATTATACTTAGTCTTTTGCCCTCAGCTTTCTACTAAAGATGTTTGTCATCAATAAGGAATAATTGTCAAGTCTAATGCCTGCAATGCAGCAAGAACTTAATAAGTATCTGTATAAGAAATAAACATCAAATTTTTTAGAGATTAAAACCATGTCTGAGATCAGAAATATATTAAATGGGATTAACAACATATTAGACACTGCAGAACCTGAAGATACTGCAATAGAAGTAACAAAAAATGGAGCAACATATGACTGAAAAAAAAAATGAGCAGAGCATCAGTGAGCTGTGGGAGAACTTAACCTAATGTATAGGAAACTGGAGTCCTTGGAGAAGGGAAAAGGATTTGGAAAAAAATTCTAAGTACTATAATTAACTGCAAAAGTTTTCCAAATTTGATAGAAATTATAAACTTCAAATTCGAAAAAGCTCAACAAATGCTCAAGCACAAGAAAGATGAAAAAACCTCACAAGAACACATCATAAATGACCAGATTAAAACCACTGAGAAAGATAAAAGACTCTTAAAAGCATCCAGAAAAGATACATCACACACAAACAAAAACAGGAACAACAAAGTGCCCATCAGAAACTGCAAGCCAGAACAAAGTAAGGCAACATCTTCAAGGCAGAATTCCATACCTAGAAAAATATCTTTAAAAAAATAAATAGAGCTGGGCTTTGTAGCTCACTCCTTTAATTCCAGTGACTCTGGAAGCTGAGGCAGAAGGATTGCAGGTTCAAGGCTAGAGATAGCCTACATTAATTTAGTAAGATGCTGTCTCAAGATAAACAATTAAAAAAGAAAAAAGGTTGGGGGGAGGCTGAGGCAGGAGGATCAAGAGTTTGAGGAAGTCTGGCTATGTAGTAAGACCCTGTCTTAAAAAAAAAAAAATCAAAAAGGAGCCGGGATTGTGGCACTCTCCTATAATTCCAACTACATGGGAAGCTGAGGCAGGAGGATCACTTGAATCCAGGCGCTCAGGGCCAGGCAGGGCAAAAAAGCAAGACTTCATCTCTTTAAAAGAAAAAAAGTAAAGTAAAAAAAATTTTAAAGGAAAAATGATAATAAAGAAGAATCGGAAAGAACAGAAAGGAGTGAGGAACAAAAGAAATGTTAACCATACGGGAAACATTTTTTTTAAAAAGCCTGTCCCTCTTATTATTTAAATAGTGATAAAAGATAATAGAACATGTAAATAAAAAATAGTAACAATATCGTAGTGTTTATAATTTAAATAAGTAAAATATATGTAACAATACAAATGCTGGGAGGAGAATGATGAAAGGATAATGAGGAAAGGTTCTTATACAATAGAAAAAGATGAGACAATATTACAAAGATAGACTTTGAAAATTAAAAATATACTCTACAAACCTCTGAAGCAAATGTTAAGTAACACAAGTTACTACAAGACAAAACAACCATTTGATAAATCTCATAGAAATCAAAAAGCAAGATGGTAGATTTAAATCCAACTATATCATCACATTAAATATAAATGGCCTGAACACCCCAATTAAACAGCACAGTGTGTCAGACTGAATTTAAAAAACTAAACAAAATTATATTCTACATACAGAAAGGCTATTTAAATATAATAATACAAACAGATTAAAAATAAGAGGTTGGAAAAAAGTGTATCATGTTAACGTTAATTTTTAAAGAAGTTGGACTGGTTATTTTAATAATAGAATTTTTATACCAAAGAATATTATCCAGATTAAAAATAGTCATTTCATAATGATAAAAGGTCAATTCACCAAGAGCTAATAACAATCCTAAATGTTTATGCACTTAAAAAGAGCTTAAAAAAAAAACATGAAAAAAATGCATAAAACAAATCCAAAATTTATTTTTAGAGATTAGCTACAATTCTTACTGACAGAACAATTAAAATGAGTAAAAATATAGAAAATTTATATAACACTATAAATGAACTTGATTTAATTGACACAAATGGTGACAGCAAAATATACATTCAAGTGTAAAGAAAATATTTGCCAAAAGAGACAATATTCTGGGCCATGAAATAATCTCAATAAATGTAAAAGGATTCATGTCACATAAAGTATACCTTCTAGCTGGGTGTGGTGGCTCAAGCGACTCAGGAGGCAGAGGCAGGAGGATCACAGGTTTGAGACCAGAGGCAGCCTGCATAACTCAGCAAGACCTTGTCTCAAAATAAAAAAAATAAAAATGCGCTGAGGGGTGCAGCTCAGTGGTGGTGACCTTGCAAAGCAAGCACCAAGCCCTGAGTTCAACCCCCAAGTACTGGGGAAAAAAAAAAAAGTACACTCTCTGACAACAGTGGAATTAAACCACAAATCAATAATAAAAATATGTGGAAAATCCCCGAATATCTGAAATCTAACAAACATGGAAATAAACCACAAAATGAGAGAATACTTAAAAAATTAAAGCGAGCGCCGGGCTTGGTGGCACATACCTGTAATCCCAGCAACTTGGAAGGCAGAGTCAGGAGGATCACAAGTATGAGACCAGAGGCAATCTGTGTAATTTAGCGAGATCCTATCTCAAAAAGTAAAAAAATGGGCTGAGGGTGCAGCTCAGTGGTACAGCACTTGCAAAGCATACAAGTGTGAGATCCTGGGTTCAATCCCCAGTACCGCCAAAAAAAATATTATAATAATAATTATTAAAGCAATGAAATATCAAAATTTGATGCAGACAAAGCTTTACTTAAAAGGACATTTATAGTACTAAAAGCCTATTTTAGAAAATAAGGAAAAGCTCAGTTCAATGACCATAGTTTCCACTTCAAGAAAACTTTTTAAAAGAAGAGCAATTTAAAAGAAAGCAGAAGAAAAATATAAAAGATTGGGGTGGAAACTGATAAAATAAAAAAAAGAAAGAAAGAAAGAAAATAACATGGAGAAAAACTTGTTCTTTGAAAAGATCAATAAAATTGACACCCTGTATCCAGAGCAATCAGGAAAAAGAGAGAACAAAGAAATTGCCAATATCAGGAAGAACCATAGTAGTATCGTAAAAGATACTAAATGTGTAAGAGATACTATGTATGAAAAACTTATACCAATAAATTTATTGACAACTTTGGCAATCAATAGACAAAACTGAAAAGTTCCTTGAAAGATACAAACTGCCGAAGCTCATTCAAGAAGAAATAGGTAACATGAGTAGCCCTAAATCTATTAAATATAAATTTTATTTTAAAAGTTGTTCTCCAACTTTTTGCTTTTAACCTATTTGTGTTCTGTATAAGTCCCACAAAGAAAGGTCACATCCACAGGTCTTCACTGGTAAATTCTAACAAAGCAAATATTTAAGGAGGTAGTATTACAAACTCTACAAAACTATTCCAGAAAATGGAAGAGGAAGGAGGTATGTCCCAACTCATTCTTTACTGCATCATTCTGATACCAAAACTAGGCAAAAATATGACAAGAAAAGAAAATTACAGGTCAAGATCCCTCAGGGAAAAATTCTACCAAACTTTTTTTGAAAATCAAATCCAACATTAAGCCATGGATAAATGTGAAGTTTCTATGAGGAATATAGCACTGATTTAAAAGTAAAAAATTAATCCATGTTATTCAACATATTACAGACCACAGAGGAAAAACTATATGATCATAACCATAGATTCAAAAAAAGTATTCAATTACATTTAAAACTCATTTCTAATAAGAACTCTTAGGCAAACAAGAATGGAAGGGAAATTCTTCAACTTAATAAATTACATCTATGAAAAGCCTACACCTAACATTATACTTAGTGGTGAGAGACTGAATATTTTCTCCTCATCAAATATAAGGCAAGAATATCCATTCTTACCTTTCATTTAACTATTACTAGAGGTTATAGCCAGTGTAATAAAGCAAGAATATCAAGAGGCATCTAGTTTGAAATGAAAGTTGAACTCTTTATTCATAGATGCAATGACTGAACAGGTGAAATTCTATTATATCTTCACCACACTAAGATTAAGTAAATTTACCAAGGCTGCAAGATAAAGAATAAAATTACAAATCAAATTTATTTCTACAGACCATGAAGGAAAATTCATACACTGAATTTGTATAATTTTATTTCTAACATTAATAAGAGATAACTGACAGCATATGCCCAAGACCCATACATTGAAAATTATAAAATAATACTGAAAGAACTAAAATTCAACCTAAACAGAAAGATCACGAAGTAGGAGACTAAAAATTGTTATGTCACTTCTCATATTGATCCAATGCAAGCCCTATCAAAATAATAGAAAGCTTTTATGTTGAAATTGATCATAACACTGACCATAAAATTAATTTTGAAATTCTCATAAAAATGCAAAATGAATCAAAACAACTTTGCAATTTAAAGATAAAATTGGAAGAATTACATTGCCACAGCTTTATAATAAGTCTTAAAGACAAAGTCATATTGAGACCTCAATAAACAGATTAATGAAATAGAACAAAGTCATAAATGTAACCCTTATGTATAGTCAAATACAATTGCAAAGGCAATCCAATGCAGAGATAAAAAGCCTTTTAAATAAATATGCTGGGATAACTGGATACCACATAAAAAAATGAACTTTGTTCCCCATCTGTCTCAACATGAAAAGATTAACTTAAAGTGGATCGAAAACCTACATGTAAAACCTAAAACTATAAGGTCAAGGAAAAAAGACAGGAGAATTTAGGATAGGGAAATAATTGTTAGATGTCAAAAAACATGATCGGCAAAAGCAAAAACTGATGAAGTGGCAAGTAAGTACATGAAAAGACATTTACATATTTGTCCATAGAGAAATGTCAATGCTGACCATAACTATCATAAGTAAGGATGTGGAACAAGTGAAATGTTCATGTACCATTCGTAGGAACATAAATAACATGGTTCAACCACTTTAGAAAAGAGGCGGGTTTTTCTGTTTTGTTATTGTTTTTTTGTGGTACTTGGGGGTTGAACCCAAGGCCTCTCACATACTTTGCAAGTGTTCTACCACTAGGCTGGCCTCCCAGACCACTTTTTATTTTGAGTCATGATCTTGCTAACTTATACAGGTTGCCTCTGGTCTCAAACTTGCAATCCTCCTGCCTCTGCCTCCTGAGTTACTGGGATTACAGGCATGGGTCACCATGCCCAGCTAATTTTTTTCAAAGGCAAATAGGGCTGTAGCTCAGGGGTAGGGCATGTACTTAACATGCATGAGGTCCTAGGTTTGAGCCCTAGCAACTGACACAAATCTCCTAGAAAAATAAAAAAACAATAAACAAAAAACTAGAGGCCCACAATGTTCCACTACTAAATTCTAACAAGGCACTCAAGGAGGAATTTATATTAATATTCCACAAACTATTTCATATAATAAAGATGAAGGAAAGACTTCCCTTCTCCTTTTAATAGGCCAGCACTTTATCAAAATCAAATAAAGACATAAGAAAACTTCAAAAAAGCCCCAACACCTCCACCAAAAAAACCAAAACTATCTTTTGTGTGTGTGACTGTGTGTGTATGTGTGTGTGTGGTGTGTGCTTGGGATCCAAATTCAGGGAATAAGGCACACTAGGCAAGCTCAGTGGTAGACACTGAGCTACATGCCCACCCCTGAAATAAAACTTTTTGAAATGACACTTCAAAAAGAAGATACAAACCAAGAGATGTATGTCGATAATTTCAACACTCAAGAGGCAAAGGCAGGAGGATCTGAGTTCAAAGTCAGCCTTGATTACACAGATGCTATCTCAAAAACCACAACACACACACACACACCCCAGAGCTACAAACTGAGCGTTCCTAATCTGAAGATCTGAAATTCAAAATGCTCCAAAATCTGAAACTGACACCAGAAGTGGAAAATTTCACACCTAATTTTGTGTGATGGGTTGTAGTGAAAATACACGTAAGTAAAATTATTCTATGAAATTACCTACAGGCATCCATGGCAGAAGGATCTCGAGTTTGAGAATGGGGCAGCCTCCGTAACTTAGTGAGACCCTGATTTAAACTAAAAAATAAAAATAAAAAATGGGCGGGGGTGTGCAACCCATGGTAGAGCACTTGCAAAGTTATGTGCAAGGCCCTGGGTTCATCCCCTAAGTATGGTGGAGGGGGGAAATATATATATACATATATATACATATATATATATATATATATATATATATATACACACACACACACACACATACACACACACACAAAAATCCCACAAAACTAAAACCACATTAAAAGGAAAATAAGAAGGTATGTTTATGATTCTGCGGAAAGAAACACCTTCTTTAATAAGACATTAAAAAGCAAAAGCTATATAGGGAAGGACATATTTTATTCATCAAAATCAAAATGTTCCAGACCATAAAACTCAAACAAGAATCTAACTGGAACATACACTTCAAGTTATTATTATAACCCAAGATACATAAAACTTAAAAGAAGCCCTCTTAAAATTCATTAGATAAAAGCAGCAACCCAAGAAAGCAGGAATAGCCAAATTCTTCCACAAAGAAACCAAATGAATGACAAATGTGTAAAAATAATGAACTCATTAGTGACCTAGCAAGTGGAATGCCACTCAAAAGACTTATTTAATAATTTCAAATGATGTTATGCTAAGTAAAGAATAATAGGCAACGCAAGTGGGAGTACTGAAGGTACCAATCCTGATAGGTAACCATGAAGTGACTCTGAGTAAAAATGCTCCAAATATTTACCAATTTATATGTCTTGTTTTACACAATAAACAAATTCACATGCACACAAGAAGGCATGAACTAAGATATACACTAAAGAAATGTTCAAAGAAATGAAAACTTGGTAACAACTTCAACACCAAAGAGAAATGGCTAAATAAACTGAGATATATTTACATTATAAAGTTAAAAGAGATTCAATTCCTTTAACATATAACCGGGAGAGGTTTCCAAGACTACTGCTGACAGATTAATACAAAACAATGCATCTGTGAAGAAATAAAATGAGAAACTGCTACCACGTAGTGATGATATACCTATGATTAGATACATATGTAAGTGCCCAGAAAATGCCTTTCAAAAGTACACATGAAAGGAGCTCTGGAGAGATGGAGAGCAAGAACCAGGGAAAGGCTATTATTAGGAGTCTTGGTCAAACCCCACAAGAGTCTATTTTTACTGTGTAGGTGTATATTAATGTTAAAATCCTTAATCTGCAGAATTTAGATGGGGTTGGAACTGTTGTTTGAGGAACCTCTCTCCATAGGACAGAAGACTAGTTGCCATGTTCTATGGAAAGGATCTCCTCAGACAATGGTTTGAGAAGCCCTAACCGCCTCTGGCCTAGAATACCATAATAGTCTGCTATAAACATCAATGTCCTTTTAAGTCTCTTCCCCATATCGTCTTCCAAGCTTTCTTAAGTACCTCTCAGTCCAAGATGCTCTTAATTCCATTACCCTGTTTAAATTTTGTCATAGCAATTGTCACTACCCAAACTTATCTATTTATTCATTCACTTATTGTCTGTCTTCCACTAGAATGGGAATGGCAAGACAATTTTGAAGTCATATGATTTTAGTTGAGCCATTTAGAGTTTTCTTAAATTATTAAAGACAGATTTTATTTACTTACCTTAGTTGGAAAAGGAAATTTGGAAGGTTCTGTTTTGCATGGTGTATGAATAGCCGTTAGGGGGGGAGGCCATGAATGCGTCATCTCCTGAAATGTAATTATTACAGTTTGTTTTCAACCAGGTCAAGGATAAAAACTATACAGCTAAAAACCAGATTTGCACTTATGAAATACTGGTTTCATGATTTTTTCCTCCAAAATTATACACATTTAGCCATTAAATATTAATAAAGCACAATTGTGTGCAAGGTACTATGGGGCTAGTAATAGGAAGGTAAATAATAAACACTCCTTGGCTTCAAGAAGTTTGCAATTAGGATGATAAAAATCTGTGAATAGTTACAGACATTAGCCTGCAATCAAATACAAGGCACATTACAAAACGCTTCTAAGGAAGAGTTTGCTATAGGAATGGAAGGGGATAATGATAAGGAAAACAGCTAACATTTATTATATACTTTTAATGGACAAGACTCTTTACTCATCTACTATTCATTTCTTACTCATAATGCCATTACGAGGTAGACAGAACTATTATTCTAACACTATTTAGAATAAGTCTAAAACATAAAGGTTAAATTATTTATTCAAGGTTACATAGTAAGTAATGGACACAGAATTTCATTGTAGGAGGTCTTCTGACAGAGCCCACACAATGATAGGAAAATCTGGTCAGGGAAGGAAATCAGAAGAGAGATTTCAAAGGCACATAAGGAGGAAAACAGACAAACAAGACCATAAGCCTGATTTCTTTCAGTGTTTTTCATCTAATTATGCTGAATAAGGTAACAATGTATATGTTAGAGGAGCAGGGGAGAGAGAGATTTCAGGCTTAGAACAAAGAAGCAGTGTTTTATTTCTGGCATTTATTCAAAGTTATCAGGTAAATTAAAGGTGGTATGGTGCCCAGGAATTAATCATATAGTTATAATCACAGAGTTATATAAATATATGCATTTCAGGGCCTCACATTTAAAAACTGGAAACAACTCAGGTACCCAACAATACAGTACTGATTAAATTGCAGATATCTATTCAATGGAACACCAAGCAGCCATTAAAATGAGTACTTTAACTAATGATATGAAATGATGTCCACAATACATTGTTAAGTACCAAACACAAATCACTCTGTGTCTTAGTAAACGTATGTGAGAATAAAGTCTCTGGAAGGACAGTTAACAGTGGCTACCTTTGAATAACAGAATGACAGAAGAGAGAACAGACAAGAGAACTTGAAATAGTGGAACCTCTTAAAACAGACACCTGCATGAAACTGCTGTTTATGCTCTCACAAGGCTCTCACTGTTTCCTACATGCAACTCTGGATGGTCAGCTCAAAGGGTGCAACTATTACCATCATTGTATCCCCAGTGCTTGACAAATAACAAGTGATCAATTAGCATGCTTTGAATCAATAAAATATTTTCAATAAATTACATATTACTTTTAGATTAAAAGTTTTCATTAAGTTCATCAGGGAGTTCCTAGAAACAGTATGACTAAAAATCATATGAAAACAAAAAATACGAAGAGAACATGAAGTGAACGTGGACCTACAGTTCCCTGTAAAACACTGAGGAAGGGGAAAGGAAACAGAAACTCATGTACCTCAGGTTTTTAGTACTGGCATTTTGTATCTCAAATACTAAAATTGCTGGGTAGGGTGGCACACATCTGTAATCTCAGAAACTTGGGAGGTGGAGACAGGAGGATCGAAAGTTTGAGGTCAGAGGCAGCCTGTGAAACTTGTCTCTCAAGATAAAAAATAAAAAAGGAGGCTAAGGTACAGCTCAGTATGAGGCCTTAGGTTCAGCCCCCTCATACCAAATCAAACCAAACCAAACAAACCAAACACCTAAAATACTCTCAATAGAATATCTATTTAGCTATCAAGTGACTGAGTACTTAAAATGCTCAATGCCATGTGCCCGGCGCTGTATATATAAAATGTAGAATAAATGGACAGTAACATTGAAGACCTAATTAAATATTAAATATAAGAAAATCTTCCAGGTACTAAAATTCCATGTGCTGCTGAGGATTAAAGGGAAAAGAGATGTTCTCCTTTTTTCCTTTTTTTTATTTTTCCGGTGCTGAGGACCAAACCTAGGGCTTTGCACTTGCGCGGCAAGCGCTCTACCAGTGAGCTAAATCCCCAACCCCAAGCGATGTTCTCCTTTATATTTTTTATATACAAGGTTCCAAAAAAAAAAAATGAAGGCTAGCTGGGTGCAGTGGTGCACACCTGTAATCCCAGTGACTTGGGAGACAGAGGCAAGAGGATTACAAGTTTGAGGCCAGAGGCAAGCTTGTACAATTTAGTGAGAACCTGTCTCAAAAAAATTTTTAAAAAGGAGCTAGGGGTACAGGTCAATGGGAGAGCATGTGCAAAGTATAAGCAAGACCCTGGGTTCAATCCCCTAGTACTGGAAACAAATAAAATGAATGACATAAGAGATTCAAAGGAAAAGCATCATCACTGTGGTCTGATACAGAAAAAAAGAAAGATTTCATGGGGATTCTAAGGAAAAAGACAACCTATACACTAGTGAACAGGAAGGAGAAACACATTCCAAGGAAGCTTACTTGGAAGGAAGTAAAAAGAAGCAAGAAAATGGTTTAAGGCAAGACTGGTCAATAAGGAGAGGTTAGGACTGGCCTGTGCAAAGCCTGGAATGTTAAATTTGGACACTATTCTTTCTTAAAATAGTGGTCTTAGAGAGCCCCTAAAAGCTTCTAAGAAAATAAATTATGCACACCATGGACTGAAGTAAAGGATCTGGGAGCAATGCAGAAGAAAGATGAGCCAAGAGACTCTGGAGGCAGAATGAAAGAGGACTACTATAGCTCCCAAGTGCCAGAAACAGAAAGAAATAGAGATCTTCAAGGAAATTTCAAAGGCTTTACCCAGTTTTGTGATTAAACGGAATATGAGAATGAAGTTTAAGATAACTAGGATTCTACAATTACAAGCATATGAGAATGGTGGTACTATTAATAGAGGGAAGTCTGATAATTACCGCTTTAGACATGCAAAGTCTGAAGAAACAAAGAGAAACTCAAATGGGAACCCAGTTGTGAAATCAAGAGACATAAACCAAAAGTCAAAGGAGACCAACACAGGAGAGAATATCTAACAGATAAAGCCAACTATGGTGGAAAAGATGAGTTTAAGTGCAGGAAGAAAAGAGGCTGGAAGAATGCAGCCCTACTTAGGAGACAAGAGAAGTCACAATGCTTCCAAAAAGGCAGAGAAAGAGAGGCCAGAAAGGTGAATGAGAAATTTTTTAAAAATGAAGCATAACAGCAACCAAAGAAAGAATGAGGTCTCCAGAAGGAAAAATTTTAAATGCTAAAACAGCAAAGACAGTAAAGAAAGTAAGAACTCAAGCCCTTGGATGAAGGGGAATATAATGACTTAAGAGAAACAGGTGGCACAAAATGACAGAGGTAAAGAGAGATTATAGTGGGTTAAGAGATGAATGAGAGAGAAAGGGGTAGAAGGAGCCAAGGCAGGTAGTCTCAAAAGTATCCACAGAGAAATGTAAGTACAGACACAAAAATTCAGAAGTTCACAAAAAAAGAATGAAGTACAATTACTATGTGACTATTTTTTCTTATAAGCAAAAAGCAACGACTGTCATTCACTAATTCACTGGGCTTTGTCTTCTTCCAAAAGAGGAATGCATTTTTTTGGTCATATGTAGATTTTAAATTGTGGCCAATGATCACTCAAAATGTACAGTACGCAGAGGATGCCTTTTATTGTAGGATTTGACCACTATGTACAGATGAATTACAAAGCAAACTATTTTCAAACTATTCTGATTGACAACTAGAGTTTTTTTTAGCACTTCAAACTATTAACTGATAAGCCTGAAGAAGTATAGTTATATTTGGTTTCCTCTTCTTTCAGTGAAACTGTTCAGACTGGAATTGGTTTACTTAAAAACAAAGTCAATCCTTTAAAGGCAAATAGTCAACAAACCATGTGATTGAAAAACCTAAGAGCAGAGTCAATTATTTAGGATGTACATAATCAAGTTACACATATAAGCAACTGATTGCTTCAGATCATTTGTGAAACACAGGTGGAAAAAGCATTAATTATCATGCCAGGACATCATAATTAAGAGACTGAAACAATTAAAAAAGGAAAAAAGAAAAACTTACTTTAAGAATTTCATCCACACAGCTCACATCACCAGAAGCTGATGCCTTAAGAAAGAGAAAAAGAAACACACATTAGATTACAGAGTAATTTACTATTTACTATTTACTACAAAGATTTAAAAATATTATTGAAAATTGTAAAGACAGATTATGATCCCACTACTCTAAATCAGCAACTAGTTAGAATCTTTGGACTAGTTTCCCTAAATACAAATTTTTTTGAACACTAGAAAATTCTAATTACTAAATTGTACATCGCTTGGGGGAACCTTACATTTTTAAAAGTTTAAAAAGTTTTATCTTTCTTATACTTTAAGTAATTTAACTAATTTTTAAAATGTAATTTTCAAGTGAGATTATCCAAAATTGAGAAGTGTATTCATATACAAAATATAACATGATACTGAGAAATCATTTCACAAAAACTAACAGTAAAAGAAGAATTACTGAAAGATTATTGGTCTGGAACATGAGGGAAATTTTACGTAGTCTTTCTTAAATCACAGAAGGTAAATTGTTTATTTTAAGGCACAAATACAAATTAGCTGAACTGAAGTCTAACTCTAAAGATGATGCTGTTTGAGGGAAGAGCAAATTACCACTTCACTGTTCTCTAGAGAAGAATAATGAGATGACAAATACAACTAACACTGAGTTTCCCAAGGCTATAGGAAAGATTCTTAAGTGTTCTCAAAACTATGGTTTATCCCTGACTCTTTTCTCTACCACTTGCAGCTATGAGCCTTTTTTAGCTACTGATATAACTTTTTGAATTTTTTTACTGCACAAACTAAATTAAAGATAAAATTTTGTGCATGTATGAAAATTTCATAATGAAATATCATTTTGCACAGTTAATACACACTAATAAAAAAGATAAAATTCCAGCTATTTCACAATTAACACTCACATCTTTAGGTTTTTACTTTTTTTTAATTTTTTGTAGTGCTATAGGTCAAACCTAGGACCTTCTGCATGCTAGGCAGGCACTCTACCACTGTGCTACACACCTAGCCCTTTTTATTTTAAATGTCACATTTTATATGCAGTTACAGCAGCTATCTCAATTGATTAAATGTAACCAGAAAAAAGGAAGACGGCATCCAAAGTACATAACATTACTATCTCCATGGATGCAAAAGTCCCAACATTTACCGCCATGAACCACAGTTTGTGTCTTTGAGTATCACTGTAATTGTTTGTGGTGTTAAGTGCCATTGACCTCATAGGGTTTTCAACGGTTGATTGTTTCGGGATTGCTTCAGAAGTGGATTGTCACATCCTTCTCCCATTTTTGTGATGGTGGGGATCCAACTCAGGGCCTTAGAGAGTGCAGAGCAGCACTCTACCAACTGAGCTAAATCCTAACCCCAATCACTGTAATAGAGTAGTTGATTTGTTTAAACAAAAGAAAACAAGGTATATAATTTTATGAAACCACAAAGAAGAAATCTAAGGTATTGATGGATCATGTTTTTATTCTATTACTCACTTATCATTTTAATATTTGAAAATTATGAATGGCATTTTCTCAATGTCTCCAGAGGGAAAGCTCAAAGCTCTATGAATCCACTTGGGCGTCAACTCAAGTCTTTCTTTAAACTTTTTTTTAAACTTTTGAACTTTTATATTCCTTATTATTAAGGTGAAAGGGTAGTAAAGGTTCGCTCATAATTATTTCATATAGTTACAATGTTAAAAACTCTAAATGTGTGACTTACATCCAAAGGTTGGGAAGGTATTTTCAGTTTGGTGAGATGTGCTTTGCTGCTGGGCTTCAGCTCAGTCATGCTGTTGCCATGGGACTGGCTGCTGTAGTGTTCAGAGGACAGCTTTGGTTCCATGGACTCCTGTCCATCCATGGGCCGCACATAAGCAGTAGGTTTCTGTAACATTGAACTGGACTTTGACATCAATGAAGGTGGGAAAGACTGATTTGAGTTTTGCCCGCTTGAAAAAGGTATACGGGAAGGCGAATCCCAATTGGCATCAGGGTCTCGAGGTGATTTGGAACGCTGGTGTTCCTTGCTATGGTGATCATTCCCATGAGACCTGGAATGACTAGAGCTTAATGAAGAAACAGCCTGGGGTTTTCCAGGGCTTGAAGATCGTGATTTGGAGTGTTCTGATCCATGCTGGCCTTTTTTCCGGCTACTGCTGTATGAGTCACGGTCATGCCTCTGGCCACTACTATTAGTGCCACTGCTACCACCTGCACTGGTTCGCTGGCTACTATGTCCACTCTGTAAGCCTGAGGACCGTTTTTGAGACTGAGAAGTGCTGGGTGCAGGTCCTACTGGAGTCCATTTGCTACTCTGATGAGAGCCTCCATGTCTCTGTTCAAAGAAATTTGGATTTGATTTTTCATCTGTAGTAGGTGGTACTGTAGGCTTGGGAATTGCAACAAGCTTTGGTATAGATCTGTCTCCTATGAAATCCTTCATTTCATCATAGTTTCCAAGCATACTCTGAATGCGGCTTGATAACTTATCTTCTTTGCTAGTCTATTAAAAAAAAAAGGAAAATAAAATCACACTATTAACATGATCAGAAACAAAATATGCTTCTAAACTGACTTTCCAACCTTCAACTGGAAAGGGGCTTCTCAAAGGGAGGCTTTACTTCATTATCTTAAAGTTAGCATCCACAGATAAACTCTGAGAGAGAGAGAGAGAGAGCGAGAGAGAGAGAGAGAGAGAGAGTGTGTGTGTGTGTGTGTGTGTGTGTGTGTGTGTTTCAGTGCTGGGATCAAACCAGGGCCTCTTGCTTGCTAAGTAAGCATTCTACCACTGAGCTACTACTCTCCTAGCCCCAGATACACAATTTTCATAACAAAAAAATTCATGAAAAGTGTCTGAAAATAACCTTGCTAAAATACAAATATGTTCTAGGGCACTGAGAAATACATACTACAGATTCCAGGAGGGGGGAAGAGTCCAAATTTCACCAATAAACATACTAGACAGCAAGACAGTAACAAAAGTCTTTTGAGAAACAGAAAAGGAATCTTCCCTTACATGATTAAGTTCTTGTTGTTTGTTGTTAGGTGTCGTCGAGTCGGTATCCAACTCATAGCGACCCTCATAGGGTTTTCAATGGCTGACTGTTTCGGGATTGCCTTGGGAGTGGATTGCCAGGCCCTTCTCCCATTTTTGCGGTGCTGGGAATTGAACTCGGGTCCTCAGAGACTGCAGCGCAGCGCTCTACCAACTGAGCTAAATCCCAGCCCTGATTAAGTTCTAGGCAAGCAAATTAGATAACATTCATATTTAGATAGAGTATGAAGATATCATATGCTTATTTATGCATTCATTTTTTTTTGCAATGCTGAGGATTGAACCTAGGACCTCATGTATGCCAGGCAATCGCTCCACTACTGAGCTACAACCCCACCCCCCATTATATGACTTACAATTCAATGTTATAGTTACAGGCAGAAATAAAAAATTTGGTGAAACAAGTTATACTCAACTGTTTTTTTTACTTTAAGTCCTTCTGTCACTGTGACTCATCAGTTAATAAAAATTTCAAACAATAAATTAAGCATGGAACTCACTGATAAATTCTGGCTACTAAACTAACCAATAAATGATCCAACCAGGGTTTCGAACCTGAGAAAAACTGGCTTCAGGTTCAGGTTCAGGTACAGGTTCAATATGTTAAAATTTAGAGAGTTCAGGTTCAGTCTCCGTACAAAATTTTAATCTTATGTGTAGATAGATGAATCCATTTTTTTCAATTTCTTTTCCAAACTTATTCATTTACTGTTTGGTAGTACTGGGAGATTGAACCCAGGGCCCTGCACATTAATTTATAAGCACCCTACCACTGAGCTGTAACCTCAGCCCCTTAAAAAAAATTTTTTTTAAGCCGGGCCTGGTGGCACACACCTGTAATCCCAGCAGCTTGGGAGGCAAAGACAGGAGGATCACAAGTTCGAGACCAGAGGCAGTCTGCGTAATTTAGGGAGACCCTGTCTCAAAAAGTAAAAAAATGGGCTGAGAGTGCAGCTCAGTGGTCCAGCACTTGCAGAGCATCCAAGCACAAGGCCCTGGGTTCAACCCCCAGTACCAGGAGAAAAAAAAAAAAAAAGTTTTTTTTTTTTTAATCTTGAGACAGGGTCACATTAAGTTACACAGGCTGCCTCTGGCCTCAAACTTGAGATCCTCCTACCTCTACCTCCCAAACTGCTGGGATTACAGGCTTGCATCATGGCATCCTTCCCCCCCTCCCCCAATTTTTAAGTAATGATACCAAAAAAATTAAAAGCTGAATGTAAACCAAATTTTCACTGGGTTCAGAATGAAACCCTGCTATCTACATACAGGATTTAAACCCAAACCAAAACCCTCTAAATTTTAACATAGTGAACCCACACCTGAACCCAATTTTTCATGGGTTTGAATCCTTAGATCCAGCATTTTTTTTCTTTGTGGTACTGGGGGCCCTGAACTCATGACCTCAGGCATACTTTGTAAGCACTCTAAGTTATACTCCTGGTCTTTTTAACTTTTTTATCTGGAGACAGGGTCCACTAAGTCACAATGGCTGCCTCTGCTCTCAAACTTGGAATCCTCCTGCCTCCACCTCCCAGGTTGCTGGGATTACAGGCGCGTACCATAGCACCCAGCCCTGGATCCAAATGTTAAATTCAATATTGTAAGTTTCAAATAATTATTCTTGGGTAATAAGAAGGTCCAAGATGTCTATAAGCTTTAGGACTCTGTCATATTCATACACATGGAAGAAAGTTTACTGATTAAAAAGAAATCAAGACTGAATCACCACTATTTATTCTGACATTGGCAAATATCAATAATGACTTTAGATGTTTGGAAAGCTGTCGGATCCTACTAAGCAAGAGGTTTATAGACAGCATCAGGATGAGAAAATAAATCCAAGTCATTACAATGTAATTACAAAGTAAATGATGGCATGATTCAAAAATTCTGGAGAAAACTCTTGATTTCTTTTCAATATGCCTTTAATCCCTAATTTAATTCCCAACCCCAAATTCCTAATCCCAGGTTTTGTGTTACACTCACATAAACTGTCAGTAGGACTGCTTTTAAACTGGAAAATCCTTAAAAGCTCTGGATAAACGGTTTTAACAGAACAGATAAATGGTTTCTACAATCACCAAATATTGTAGAGGTGAACCGACATATGTTATTACCTAAGAGTCTCAATCTCTCCCGATTGAGCTAACCATATACTGTGTTGTTACTTCCAAAATTTCTTCAAGAAAGAAGTCTAACACATTCTCAATCTCATACTATAAACTGAAAATGACTATTACTGCTATAATACATAGGAACATTGCTATTATACATAGTACAAGCCTTTAAAATATTCAGAATAGTTGAAATTTGAAGTCAACTGAAATGTTAGACATCTGTCACTACTAAAGCTACATTAGAGTCATCAAAAGTGGTACTGTTCAGTGTTCTTTGTAATCTCAAACAGAATGATAAAGCAAACAGCAACTGATTCAACTTATTGGACACCTGACATGCTTTAATTTACTCTGACAGTTAAACCTTAAATACATTAGAA
Source organism: Pedetes capensis (assembly GCA_007922755.1). Lineage (NCBI taxonomy): Eukaryota > Metazoa > Chordata > Mammalia > Rodentia > Pedetidae > Pedetes > Pedetes capensis. The sequence goes on from VMDO01003202.1 coordinate 86,624, forward strand.
GTAAAATCAGAGAATCCAGTCTATAGGAATGAAATAGAACCAAACATACCAAAGACACATTTAGTCAAACATATTAGTAGTCCATGAAACTTACTCAACTAGGTAAGCAAATGAGAAGAAATAGGGAGAAACAAAGCATCTATGAAACAGTCATTTTTGATTGGTATTATAACCAAAGAACACCCAGGACACAGCAGATAGGACATAATGATTTAAAAACATTTTGACCTAATTCCAGGCTCGGAAGTGAAATGCCTGCTATGTGTAGTGGTGTAACTAGAAGTATACAGATGAATGGTTGAGCCAATTCAGATCACATTTTTCTTTTTCTTTTTTTTTTTTTTCTTTTTCTTTTTCTTTTTAAACTTTTTGAGACAGGGGTCTTGCTAAATTACGCAGACTGCCTCTGGTCTCAAACTTGCGATCCTCCTGCCTCTGCCTCCCAAAAGAGATCATATTTTTAAGAGGACAGGACAGCAATCAGAGGGGAGATCAAGAACTTCTAGTAAGCTGCTAACATTCTATTTCTTGATCTGAGTACTGACTACCTGCTAAAATTTCCTCTCCATATGTATATTATACTCCAAAAAGCTTACTCCCAAAAAACATATGGAGAAATGAAAAATATTAAATGGTATTGATAATAATTCTTTTTTAATATAAAAATTCAAGTTTAAAACATTTTAAAAGCAAAAATATGTAAATGGGGGAAAAAAGCATCTAAAGGAGGACAACTTACAACTTTATACGGCTCGGCAAAGAGAGGAGAACTAGGTGGGAAGGCGTCTTCACCCTGCTGAATTTCCTGATTCCGCCTTTCCCGTTCTTTCATGCGCAGCACATTCCGGTCTTCACGGTTCATGTTGCTGTGAAGAGAAACACGATTTTTACATCACAAAAATAAAAATAAATAAATAAAATTTTCTGTATTCATTGTGTCACTTTAACTTTCCAACTGGAGATTCCCTTTAAACTCCCAGGTAGTAACAGGTATTAGTGCTGAAGTCGAGTGTTGACAATGGTTTTATTAACTAATACCAGTATTATCTTCTACCACTATCCAGAGAGAGAACACTAGTCCAGCATATTAGACATCCCCCCATCAAAATAATCTTTAAAAACAATTTTTTTTTTTTGCAGTGCTGGGAATTGAACCTAGGGCCTCACCCATGTAGGCAAGTGCTCTACTACTCAGCTGCACCCTGAGCCCAAACTTACAAAATTTTAAAGTATTCTGCTAGCTTAAAATCAGCCAGAACTTGTATATTCACAGGGAAGGTAATACTTAAACTCTAATCTTCAACACTTACTGAGTCTTTCATGGCTTCCTCTTCAAAACTATCCTTTGCCATTGGTGACATATGACCTATTTCCACCTCCCACTCCCCCCAGGGTCCAGTTTTTCTCTACTTTGCATCTACCTTATCATGATTTCTTTTTGTCCCAAGTACAACCTCCTTGGTGTCCATCCTTATGGCAGTTTGACCTCAGCTTTGTTATTGCTTTAGATACCCTAAAAATGACATTTCTACTCTAAATATATTAATATTTCAACTAACACCTCAACAAATGGCAAAACTGAGGGTTTCAGTGACAAAATATAGAATTAATGCAGGTTAGTAAATGTTTCTAAAAACTGTACTAAAAACGAAAAAGTCTTTTGGGATGGGGGAAAAATGGGAGTGTCATTTCCACAACCATCAGAGTATACTATAGTTACATGAGAGCAAACCAAAGGAAACCGCTAATTTATAGCAGCAGGGATTTTGGTCGAATAGAGAATGAAGAAAAAGGTTGTCAAATCCTGAGATAAAAGATTAAAAGGGCAGCCTGGAGCAGTGGCTCACGCCTGTAATCCCAACGGCTCAGGAGGCAGAGGCAGGAGGATTGCAAGTTCGAGACCAGAGGCAGTCTGCATCTGCATAACTTATAGCGAGACCCTGTCTCAAAAAAAGTAAAAAAAATGGGCTCAGGGTGCAGCTCAGTGGTCCAGTCCTTGCAGAGCATGCAAGTGCGAGGCCCTGGGTTCAACCCCCAGTACGAAGGAAAAAAAAAAAAAAAGATTAAAAGGGCCTCTGCAACAATCTTCCCTGGTGATAGATCAAACCATCTGTCTTGATTTATTTTTAAAAAACACCAAAGAGAAAATTCAGGTTTTAAAGCAAATCAAAAAATTAAAGTCTGTATCAAGACTAGAAGATATAATTATAAAGTTAGAATGGCAGCAAAACCAGTGTACTCTTGAAGACTTTTATCAGTGGTTAGAACAGTGAAAGCAAACACCAAAAATAAAAAAAATAAAAAAACCCCAAAACCCTGACTTCCATAATTTAATATTATGTAAATAAAGTAATTTAATGAGTGGGGAAAGCATTGTGCTTCAAATATGTACTCAAGTTACTTCTTATTTATACAATATTCTAATAACTATACATAAAACTATAACCTATTACGGGGTATAGAAATATTGTGTGATTTCTCTGATTTCTCTAATATTTAGTACCCTACAGAGACACAGAAAGTACCTGAATCTTTCTTTAATGAACACCATAAAACATCTATAGTTTATTCAGAGAATAAAACCAAAGACCAAATCCTCCAGCACATTTGAGCCAACTAATGAATTTTATATCCCTAATAATCAAGTTTCAATTAGGCCTTGTGAATCATGGTACTATCAATATTCAAAGTTATTCCAAATCTAAGAGGCATGTAAACTACCAATTTCCTTTAACTTCCTAAATTCAAATCCTGGTAGAGCACTTGTTTAGCATGCCGAAGGCCCTGGATTCAAATCCCCTAAACTAAAAACAAGGAAACAACAACAACAAAAAACAGAAAAAAACAAAAAGCACTCTGAAAGATCAGAAAACTTCTTTCAAATATGATTTAATGTTATATATTTAATAGCACTAAAATCATCATTCAAGAA
>VMDO01003202.1:89655-148715 GCA_007922755.1 Pedetes capensis
AAAAAAAAAAAAAAAAAAAAAAAAAAAAAAAAAAAAAAAAAAAAAAAAAAAAAAAAAAAAAAAAAAAAAAAAAAAAAAAAAAAAAAAAAAAAAAAAAAAAAAAAAAAAAAAAAAAAAAAAAAAAAACAAGAAAAGAAAGAAAAAAAAAAGGAAAAGGAAGGAAAGAAGGAAGGAAATACTTGTATGAGTCAAGTATGGTTGCATGTGCTTGTAGTCCCCGCTACTCTGGAGGCTGAGGCAGGAGGACTGCTTGAGCCCAGTTGTTCAGGACTAGCTTGGTCAACACTGGCAGGGAAGGGAAGGACTGGGGAGGGAAGAGGAGAAAAAAGGGGGGAAAGGAAAAAGAAAAGAAATACTTGTACATTTATTGTAAAAACATATTACTCCTAGAATAAACTTTCTTCTATGATTCAATGCCAAAGAAACTTTGTTTTCTTAAGCAATGAAAGTCATCCAATTGACTCTTTCCTTCTTTAAGAAGGCTACCAAGAGGGGGGTTGGGGATTTAGCTCAGTGGTAGAGCGCTTGCCTCGCAAGTACAAAGCCCTGGGTTCGGTCCTCAGCATGGTTTTAAAAAAAAAAAAAAAAAAAGGAGAAAAGAAGGCTACCAGGAGGGAAGGGAAAAGGGAGAGGGGATAAGAAAGAGTAATGGAGTAAATATGGTCTAAGAACATTATATCCATCTATGGAAATGTTATGATGAAGACCCTTACTTTGTGTATTTACTTTACAGTTTTCAAATTTATAAAGAGAGAGCCTCACATTTTAGCTTTTAAATCAGTGTAACATGTGACAATAGTAAATCATTAAACAAAGAAGTTCTTAATATCTTGGAGTAAATGTAATAAACCTCTACCTTATCCTCTCCCACTCTTTTTAAACTTTTACTTCTGGTATTTATTTCTAAATAAAATACCCACATTATTATTCCTTGTATATATCTTTTAATTATCAGTTTATTTCCTATCACGGTATAATAAAAGTTTAGGTTCTCAAAAAAAAAAAAAAAAAGGCTACCAGGAAGTCCAGGACTAAATTAACTGACTGCTTATAAGAACTAATATTTCAGTTGTAGCTCTGAAGTGTTCTCCTGATCTAATTTATTTTTATATTTAATTCAGGGATTCCATTTTTTCCATTTCCATTAGTGTCTCTGATCAACATCTCTGACTAAAATAAAATCTTCCTCAAAACTGGTAATTCCAGTAATCTGAGTTCCACAAAAATTAACAAGAAATTTAAATGAGTCAATCTGAAGTGTATCTTTGCTGTATAAGCAAAACTATTTTATAGCATATCCTTCAGGACACTTGTAATTATTAAACTGAAACAGGATTCAGTTAAAATCAGCAAACTGTTACATCACAAAAAAAATCTGTGAGACTACTAGTTTAAATATTTCTAAAAAGAAAATTAGGAAGTAGAAGGAAGGGTTATCTAGCCAGGTGCAGTGGCACATGCCTATAATCCCAGCAACTGGGGAGGATGGAAAGTTTGAGGCCGGAGGCAGGCTGAGTAATTTGGGGAGACCTTGTCTCAAAATAAAAAGTAAAAGAAAATGGGCTGAGGGTGCAGGTCAGTGGTAGAATGCTTGCCAAGCATGTGTGAGGCCCTGGGTTCAACACCCAGTACTGCAAGAAGAAAAAAAAAGGGGGGGGGTATCTAAAATTTTTAATTACTGAAGGTAAACTGTTTTAAGTACCCCTGAGGTACTTATGTTAAACTGATACATAATTATGAACAAAAAAATCTTCAACTTACTAAGTTTGATGCCAGTAAGGACAATAGTGCAGCAATTTCATTTCTATAGACTGAGCAAATAGTAAATTGAGACTTTAAAGGAATCATGGCTTTTGCCATGAAATAATAGAGATACAAATACAGAAGAAAAAGAACATTGGGGTTATTGCTATTATGAACTTCTGGGTTAAAACACATACACACACACACAAGCTGGGAATTTAGCTTAGTAGTGGAGTGCTTGCCTAGCATGTGCAAGGCCCTGGGGTTTGAATCCCAACCACTGAAGGTAAACACACACACACACACACACACACACATACACACACACCCCACACCCCACACACACACGCTTTATGTCTCTCCACTCAAAGAGCCTAGAAGAAGTGACACCCAAAGCAAAAGAACATCTCCAGCATCTGCGTTTTGATTTTTTTTTTTTTCCTGATACTGGGGATTGAACCCAGGGCCTTGCACTTACATTCTTTCCAAGTGCTGGACCACTCAGCTGCATGCCAAGCCCATTTCATTATTATTATTATTATTTTTTTTTTTTTTTTTTTTTTACTTTTTGACAGGGTCTTGCTAAATTACAGACTGTCTCTGGTCTCGAACTTGCGATCCTCCCGCCTCTGCCTCTGCCTCCTGAGTCACTGGGATTATAGGCATGCGCCACCACACCTGGCTTACATTTTGATTCTAATGTCATTCTCCACAAAAAAGAAAGAGGACTTCTTGGAGAAATCACTGATTCCAGGGTGCAAGAAGGTACAAAGTGAGCTTAAAACATCTTGTAACAGTTAAGAAAATCTGGGAATATAGTTCAGTAGTAGGGCACCTGCTTAGCATACACAAGTCCCTGGACTTGATCACTAGCACTTGGAGGGGGAGGACAGAGAGAGAGAGAGAAAGGGAGAAAAGGAGAGAGGGGAATAGGGGAGGGAGGGGGGGAGGGAGGGAGGGAGGGGCAGGCTCATGTACAGGTGAGCCATATCAAAAGGACAGAGAAATTAGTCTGAAGGGTCTATCACCAGACAGATTTAAGAACATTTGAGCATCAAAATTAACAAGGACAATAATGGAAGACAACCAACCAAACAACAAATATCCCTGACATACATACAATGACAATAATAAAGAGAAATAAGGCAAGGAGGAAATGCCCTTCTTTACAGAATGACAACTACTAAATGCAAAAGAAATAAAAAAAATTAGAAAGTCATCTTTGGCAGCCACCACAGAAGTAATTGAGGCAGGAGTCATTAATTAATGCTAAGGCATTGGATGAAAAATTTGAGAATAGCATATTCAGTATCACCCCACAGACTACTAATTTTAAAGAGAAAAAATCCTAAAAATAAAAAACATTAAACACCCCTTAATTAAGTGATGAAACATTAATATGGGAGAAACTGACATCTATCTCCTAAGGTGACTGAAAACACACCAGCACATAGGAAGTCAATAAATAAACAAACAAAGCTGAACTGAGAAACATTCACTACAACTGGCCTGGACACTTTGAAAATGTCAATATCCATAGATAAAAAAAGAAGGGGGGAGCCAGGCATAGTGGCACGTATCTGTAACCTCAGCTCTTGGAAGGTGGAGGCAGGATGATCATAAAGTCCAGGCCAGTATGAACTACATGGTGAATTCCAGGGCAACCTGGTTTACATAATGATACCCTGTCTCTAAAAAACTAAATAAATAAACAATAAGTAAATAAATAAATAAACAAAGGGGATGGGATCACTTCTACATTTAAGGAGGCACAATATCTAAATGTAGCGCATGACTGACTCTTCATTACCCAGATCCTGGACTGGGGTGGCAATGCTTGTGAAGAACATAATTGAGAAACATGGGGGAAACTTGGACAATCAGATGGTATTTCAGATAATGATAGCAATGTTAAGTTTCCCAACAGCGATAATTTTATTTGGTTTTTCAAGAGAATGTCCTTGATTCTTTTTTCTCCCTGTACTGGCAAATGACTATGGCGTACAGAGTAATAAAACATCAGCTTTTTACATTATGCAACTATTACATCACTTTTGGTTACACTTTTATCATACAAGGTTTATGGAGCCTTATGAGTAATATGTAGTAAAACTCCTGCACATTTGGGCTATGTTCCCCTATTTTTCCAATGTACTCATAGAGTTGCATCGTTTATATTGAGATTATCCTCTCCCCCTTTATCCCTCTATATTGATTCTCCTCTCCATTCTACCTTCTGCAATCTTCACTTCCCTATGCTAGTTCCCTCCCTCCTTCTTTCTACTCTTTATATTATTATATTGTCCCTTCTCCGCTAAGTTTGATTGTGCTTTTTTTTTTTTTTTTTGCGGTACTAGGGGTTGAACCCAGGGCCTTGTGCTTGCATGGTATGCAAGTGCTGGACCACTGAGCTGCACCCCTAGCCCCTTTTTCTTTTTTTCTTTACTTTTTGAGACAAGGTCTCGCTAAATTACGCAGACTTCTGGTCTCAAACTTGCGATCCTCCTGGCTCTGCCTCCCAAGCCGCTGGAATTACAGGCACCACCACGCCCAGCTTGATTGAGCATTTTTTACATATCAACTTATGTATAGGATTTTTTCTTCCTTTAAGATTCAGCTCCCACATGAGAACATGGTATTTCTTTTTGAGCTGTGTTAAGAGGATGTTCTCCAGCTCCATCCATTTTGCTGCAAATGACATTATTTCATTTTTTTTTATTGCTGAGTAGTATTCCATTGTATATATGTACCATAATTTTTTTATCCACTCTTCTGTTGATGGGTGTAGAGAATTATGGGATAGCCCCAAGGGATAGAGAGGAAATGTGGTAATCAAGGATCTCCCCTTGATTGCCCAAGGAGTGACATCTGGTTTCACCCTTTATTTGAATGTCACTTCTAATTGGTTGCACCCAGCCCCTTGAGCCCCCACCTGATTGCCATCTTGAGGCAGTTAAGGAAGTTACCCAAGGACTATATAAACAAAGCTCACTCTACATGTGAGGCTGCTGATGGTGATGCTGTGAGCTGCTAGGTGCTAGCTTCCTGTAGGGGGTTGCTTGTTGCCGGTCTGCTCTGCCACTCCGCTCTGCCACTCCATCGCCAGGTCAAGAGAGGACACTGCCTGCCGTTGCAGAAGCCGTTCCATCACCATCTGAGCTGTGCTGTATCCCCTTGCAGACCTGCTGCCCCATCACCTCTGAGGTCGAGCTTGTCAGACCAAGAAAAAAGTCTGCCAGCTATCGCAGAGGCCACCCCATCACCAGACCAAGACTGGGATCATCGGAGACCAGCAGCAGAGAAGCCGGTTTTCACAGAGGGCCCCCGGCCCACTGCTGAAGACCCAGCAACGGAGGCAGAGCAGCAACACTTCCGCTATCCCAAAGGACGGGCTTGAGAGCTCATTTATTTCTCTGCAGGAGCTGTACAATAAAACCTGCACCAAAGGCATCCCAGAGCATGAAGCCATCCTTGACTCCAACGGCTACGCCTCGCCAGTCCCCCCACAGTTGTTGGGGATTGGGCACCCCCACAGATGGGCACCTTGGTTGGTTTCATATCCTTGCTATTGTGTAAAGTGCTGCATTGAATATGGAGATGCAGGTGTCTCTGTGGTATGATGGAATGTTCTTTATTCTTAAGACACACATACTGAGAAAATAGGGATGAAATGTCATGTCTGCAACTCCCAAATGGTTCCCCGTCCAAATATATATATAGTATATATGGAAGGAGGAGGAGAAAGTGGAGGAAGAGGATGAGCAGAGCAGCAGCAATTACAGTAAAAATGTTAACTGTTACACCTAGGTAAAGAGCAGATGGATGTTCATTATATTTTCCTTATATGTTTGAAACTTTTCAAAATAAAAAATGGGAGGTAAAGAGGGATAAAATGTATGTTTTAGAGCACTAGGAGGAGGGCAGCTTACAGCATTTTCATGCCTTGAGATTTACTATCAATCTGTCTCTCTCCTAAGGCCTAAAGTATTTCAGTCATGTTTAAGTTGCAACTCCCTGCCCTTCCAAATATACAATAATTATCCAATACGCCTCAACTTCTCCTCCACGGCATTATTATGTTTGAGAAAGTTACACTAATACCATGCTTATCTAGGAGAGGACACCATCAGCAAATATCAGTTTCCCTAAGAGAAATGGGCATCCCAAATTGATCTAAAGCAAGATTCAGTACCTACTATTCAGTTGTACATTAACTTAATAGGCAACATGTGTCTATAAGAATCTTAGATCAGAAAACAGAAGGCACTGAGGAGAGACTAGAGACAAGAAGTTGTTCCAGTAGAGAGTAAATTTACTATAAAATCACGGTATCAAAATACCAGGGCAGTACACAGAAATTAACAAACTGAGCAGTAAAACAGAGGTCAGAAATAAACCCAAAGACAGATGGAATTTTAATAGTTAACAAATCCAATCCAACTGGAAAAGAATGTTTTATTTAATAAGAACAATATTTAAAAGCTAAGTATTTTTCTAAGGTGCCAAAGATAATAAAATAGTGAAGCCAAATTTCAAACTCAACTAGAAAAAACAGACAAATCCTTCAGCCCAGCAGCCTCACTACTGGGAATACATTCACATAATTAAAAGTACAGGCATAAGCAACAAGGGTGTTCATTGCAGCATGATTTTACTGGTAAAATAACAGAAAATAACTCAATGTTCAAGAACAGGGAATTAGTTAAATAAATGGTGGTTTATCCATATGATAAACTACTACTCAGATTTTAAGACAAATGAAGTAGCTCTTTGGCAATTATCTTGAAGGAATTTCCAATTACTTTCATGTAAGAAAAAGTGTATAATGTGACTGATCCGTCTTTTTTTTTCCCCCAGTATTGGGGGTTGAACCCAAGGCCTTGCACATGCTAGGCAAGTGCTTCTCTGAGCTGCACTCCCACCCCTCCCTCGTTTTTTTATTTTCTTTTTTACTTTGAGACAGGGTCTTGGCTAAATTACACAGGCTGCCTCTGGCCTGAGAAGTATCTTCAGATACTCCTGACTCAGCCTCCCAAGTCTCTGGGATTACAGGCCTGTGCCACAGTGCCTGACTGACTGATCCATCTCTGAGAAATAAAAGGCAAACCAAAAAAACAGGACGCCTCCCCATATCTAACTGTATTTGACTGGGGTAAAAAAGCTGGGGTAAAAGGAATGGAAGAACTATATTTATTCAACTTTAACCAAACCCTTATTTTTGTTCTTCTTCTTTTGGCTAATGCTAGAATCAAAATTGCTGAGGAAAAAACCTTGGATATGAGCCAGGTGTGGTGACCCATGCCTATAATCCCAGCACCGAGGAGGCTGAAGCAGAAGGATCAACATGAGTTCAAGGTCAGCCTAGTCTATACAGCAGGCTCCAGGCTAGCCTGGGTTTCGCAGCAAAACCCTGTCTCAGAAAATACCAATCAAAACAAACAACAAAAAACTTGAATGTATGTATAAAATCTAAAGAAAGTTACAAAAACAGAAAAGCAAGAGAAAAGTCAGTAAAAAAATAAAAGAAGCAGTGGGGCATGGTGGCTCAGGCCTGTTAATCACAGCCACTGGGGAGGCTGAGGTAGGAGGATCACGAGGTCACCCCCAGGCAGCCTGTGTGACTTAGTGAGAACCAGACTCAAAATAAAAATTAAAAATGGGCTGGCGGGTGGTATGGCTCAGAGCACTTGCAAAAAGTATGGCCCTACGTTCAACCAAACTGGGAAATGGAATTGTTAGGTATGGAGGATATAGATGAGAACTAGATACAAATTAGCTGAGCATGGTAGCACATGCCTATACTCACAGCACCCGGAAGGCTGAGGCAGGAGGATCACGAGTTCCAGGTAAGCCTGGGCTACCTAGCAATTTCCAGGCCAGGAAATCTAAAAGTCTAGAATGCTCCGAAACGAACATAGTTCCTCATCAATACATATGAATTCTACCCTGTTCTTTTGACTGTACAGTATTTAACCAGGAAGTGGACTGACACATAATTGGGTTGTATCCAGAATCTAGTATTACAAACATTACAAAGAAATGTGTGTGTGATCACATGCTTTATTTTTACCTTTGGATAAATTCCTACACATGGAATTGCCGAAGCACATGTATATGCTATACCATTTTACTATATGTCACCAAACTACTTTCCAATCAGATTTTATCAACTGACAGCTCCACCATAAGGTTCAAGTGCAGCACTTGAACAATGACATTTTCAATCATATGCATAACAGTCTTTTCAAATAGTATCATCAATCTAAGAGTTTAAAAAAGGTACACAATGCCATTTCTCTCATTTATTCAACAATTATATGAGTCTATCCACAATTGCTAAGCACTGTGCCAGGAGCCAGATATAAAACGGAAAATGACACACAAATGGTTCTTGAACTTACAGAGGTCAGAGTCAACTGCATTACACTGAATTTCTCTGATAACTACATAGATTGCACACTCTGTGTGTGTGCACGTGTGTATGCGTTGTTGCGGATTGAACCTAGGGCTTCATGCATGCTAGATCAGAGTTCTAACACTGAGCTGTATCTCCAGCCCAAGACTACACATCTTTTTCATGTGCTACTTAACCTTTCATATTTTGTCTCCTGTGATCTACCTATACATGTCTTTTGTCCGTTTTTCTATTAAAGTGATCCTTTTAATTATGTAAAAACTACGCTGTCCCAACTAGTCACTTATCTCAACTGAGGAATGTAAGGTTAAAGTTAAGCATTATACTCAACTGTGTATCGTAACTCTACTTTCAAGCTTTCTCCGCCTCTTCCCTCCAGGCTCACTCCCAAACATTACCCTCAGGCCGTGCTTAAACTTTCTCCAATCTCTGAATATCAAGATAAAACCTAACCGCAGATGTCAGAAGACTGTCAGTACTTTCTCCAAGCCTTGATTTGTGTCTGACTGCTTTTCTCCTTTCACCTTAATCTGCATATCTGTTCAGCCTCTTGAGTTTTCATTTTTTGTTTCTGAGAATAACTATAATTAAGTAATTTTAAATTTCTATTCTATGGATGCAGAGCTATCTATATCTTTGTCAGTTACCTAGTACAGGTTGAGAATCACTTATCTGAAATGTTTGGGACCAGAAGAGTTTCACATTTTGCAGTTTTTCAGATTTTGGGATATACGAATAGTTCACCAGTTGAACATTCCCGTTTAAGAGTTTAGCTAGAGCTGGACGTGATGGCACACACCTGTAATCCCAGCACTCAGGAGGCTGAGGCAGGAGGATCGTGAGTTCCAGGCTAGCCCAAACCCCAAGCAAGCAGAAGGAAGGAAAAAATAAAGATGAGGGTAGAAATAAGAGAATAGGAAAATAATAGAGAAAAACCAACAAAACCTAAAGTTGCTTCTTTGAGAAGATCAAAAAAATTGACAAGCCTATAGCTACAATGACCAAGAAGAATATTTAGCAAATTTAAATTACTAAAATCAAGACTAAAAGGACAGTATTACCAATTTTACAGAAAATGAAAAGGATTATAAAGGAATACAAAGGAAAAAGGTGTACACCAACAAATTACATATCTTGACAAAATTCCTAAAAATATATAAAATATCAAACCTGATCCCATGAAGTAAAAGAAAGCCTGAATAGACCTATCATAAGACACTTAACTGGTAATGAAAAATACTTCATATAAAGAAAAGCCCAGAACTTGATGGTTTCAAGGCAAATTCTAATAAATGTTTAAAGAAAGTAAAACTTTATAATAAAAAAATACTCAACAAAATACTAGTAAACTGAATCCGGCAATACATACAAAAGACTATACACCATGACCAAATGAGATTTATTCCAGAAAAACAGGTGGGTTTAATATTCAAGTAGCAAGGAAATAAACCATATCAACATTATAAAGGACAAATACCACATGATCATCTCAACAGATGAAGAAAAAAGCATCTGACAAATTTTAACACTCACTCAATGAACCAGGAATAGAAGGGAACTTTCCCAACCTAATAAAGGCACTTACAAAAAAACTCTCAGCTTGCCTGCAGCCTTAGCACTGTGGCATCTGAGCCTGTCAGATCTGTAACAATAACATCACACTTAATGGTGAGTGAATGAATGGTTTTCCCCCTAAGATCAAGATAAAGATGTCTGCTTTCTCCACTTCTATTCAACACTGTACTGGAGATCCTAGTCACAGGAATTAGGGAAAAGGGAGAAAGGGAGGGAGGGAAGGAGAGAAGCAGTGAAGAAAGGAAAGAAAAGGAAAGGAAAAGAAAAAAAAAAGGCATTCACGTTGTTGTTGTTAGGTGCCATCCAGTCGGTGTCTGATTCATACCGCCCCTACACACAACAGGTGAAACACTGTTAATGTTTCTCTGCTATTCATAGTGTTTTCAAAGGCTGATTGCTTTTTGAGAGTAGGTTGCCAGGTCCTCCCAAGCCTACAGCACCTAGTGTTCTCAGGCGGTCTCCCATCCAAGTACTAACCAGGCTCGACCCCTGCTTAGCTTCTGATATCTGATAGGATCTGATGCCACAGTGGTAGGGCTGTAAGTGTTGTTGTTGAGTGCCGTCAAGTTGAGTCTGACTCATAGCGACCCCATGTACAACAGAATGAAATACTCCCTGACTCTGTGCCAGGCACATGAGCTTTTTATTGTTTAAGCCCATTGTTTCAGACACGGTTTCAAAGTATCTATACTGGGATGGAAACAGGAAAATGATGACTTTGTATGGTAAAAAAGTCCTAAAGAATCTACTAAAAATCTATTTAGAGCCAATTATCAAGCTCAGCAAGACTGCAGGGTATAAAATCAATAAACAGAAAATCTAGGAAACATAACCGAAATGAAAATCTTTAAAAATTCACTTACAATCTCATCAAAAGAAATAAACTTACACTCAGAAAATGAAAAAAAAAATTACTGAAAAAAAATTAATGAGACCCAAATAAATGGAAAGACATCCTACCTTCACAGGCTGCAAGATTTAATAGTTAACATGGCAGTACTTGCCAAAATGAGCTACAGTGGTGATGGTTGTACAACACTGTGAATGAACTTAATGCCACTGAACTGTACATGAAAAATGACTGAAATGACAGTTTTATGCTATATATATTTTACCAAGAAAAATCCAACAACTAAATAGTAAAAATGAAAATTTAAATATGAATTCCCAATGTATCAGAAATTCATCTTCTATATTTTTATAAACAGTGATATTAGTTTTATAATTTTTATAAATTTTAATTTAAAAATTAAAATTAAAAAAACACCCACTTTAGAGTAATATGTGTTACTTTAGGCTGCTCCTTTCAAGTGAAGCTCAGAATCTGCCACAATTTTTTTCAATTAGTGCCTTAACAGAATTATCCTACTAAAAAAAAAAAAAAAAAAAGCCATTCAATTACTAGATTATTCAGTGATTTAAACTCCAAAAGTCAAAATGAAACTTCAGCTAAGATTTCAATTATTTTCCAACTCGATACATTATAACTGCTATTCAACTATAACTTTACCACAATGCAATATATTAAAGCACAAAGCCTCATGGGTACAGAAACCCCTCTTGGCCTCATTTGGCAGAATTTCTCTACCCATGAGAACTTCCGAAGAGACCAGCTCAGACAAGGCAGGAAAACAAAGGTTGCACACCTGGAGATCAAAGCCAAACTAACAAAACATCAGGTCCCCAAACAGTATTTTATACAGAAGGACTCTGGCCTGAAAAGTTACTTATAACATATGTATAATTATTGCTTGTTTTGTGTTTTCAGTGTTGGGTATCCAACCCAGGGCTTCACACATGGCTAGGCAAACGCTCTAGCACTTCGGCTACACCATCTGTGTCTAGTTTTCAGATTTAAAATAATGTACTGAAAAATATAAAAGCAAAGATAACAATACTATACTATTTTTGTTTTCTTAATCACATCTTTATGGGTTACCCAAATTTCCCATCATCCTGTTTTATAAACCATTCTCAACTAGGTCTTCAGATCTTCCCAGAAACAGTATAATTCCTCCTGGTGAATTTGCTTTCCGACTCTGCACAAGTATTTAATAGAGTCCCATGACTTTCCCCCAACCCTAACTTCCATTCCACAAATGGCCTTGTCTTGCTGGACAAAGATTAAGAAATAGAATATTAAAAATCAGAGAGAACCTTCTCATTAATCAACCATCAACTCTCTAAATAACAGCATCTGCATCTATTATTTTTCTTCTGGATGATAAAGGAAAAACATATTTCTTCTTATCAAAGAAAAATTATCTCGAATTTGCTATGTTCTGGGCTTTATCAGTTACTGGTCTCTCTTCAGCAACTTCAACATCTCCCTCTCTAATGAACCCTTTGAATCCTTCCCATCAGCACTCAAACATACTCTTCTTTTTAAAAATGGCAGGGGAAGAAAGAGGCCGAGGGTGTAGCTGGTGGTGGAGTGCTTGCCCAACACACGTGAGGCCCAGGATTCGATGCCCAGCATCTCACACACACACACACACACATGCTCACAAAGTCTCTCTCCAACTACCATTCTATCTCTTCTCTGTTCTCCCTCATGGAGGGAAAATAGTTAAAAATGAAATTTTATAGCTCACTCTGTGTGTATGTTGTATGCAACGTGCACGTGTATGGCTTTTTTTGAGACAAGGTCTATGTATGCCCAGCCTGGCCTTGAACTCATGATCCTCCTACCTCAGCCTCCTGAGCACTGGGATTACAGGCTTCCATCATCACATTCAGTATTTACAATTCTTTTGTTTGTTTCCTTTGAGATTGGGTCTCACTATGTAGCACAGGCTAATCTCAAACTTGCCATTCTTCTGCCTCAGCCTCCTGAGCGCTGGAACTACTCGCATGGGCAACCATATCCAGGTTACAGTTCTTCAATAAAAGAATAAAACAATCTTTTGACTCAATATCTTAAAGTATACACAAATACCTAACATCCAAAAAGGTATCTCATTTGAGACTTCTGGAATATATGCAAATAGATACTTTCATGTCTTTATAAAACAGACCTAATATGACATTCTTCTGGTTAAAAATCACTAACTCTATAGAAAATCTAAGTCCAAAATTCTCACTGTCCACAACTCAATTTGTCCCTATTTTATAAAGCCTTTGGGCTTTATGAGTCTGAAAATAGCCTACATACATTCAGATACAGGTCTAAACTCCAACTAGTCTCTCTACCTCTTCTCCCTACTTCCAAATACATCTACTTCAAAGTTCACCACACATCCCATTTTCCCCAAGAAACCTTCCAAGATTTCTCTGCCACTAAAATCACTCAATTCCCAAAGCATCTTTCTTTTCTTTTTTTTTTTCCTTCAGTACTCATGGGTTGAACTCAGAGTCTCACACATGCTAGGAGAGGGCTCTACCACTGAGCTGCACCTCCAGTCCTTTTTTAATTTTTTATCTTGAGACAAGGTCTTGCTAAGATACATAGGCTGCCTCTGGCCTCAAACTCACCATCCTGCCTCTGCCTCCCAAGTCACTGCGATCACAGGCATGCACCACTGAATGAGGCTCCCCCATCTGCTTTTTTATTTTGATTTTGAGACAGGGTCTCAATAAGTTGTGTAAACTGCCTGTGGCTTCAAATTTGTGATCCTCCTGCTTCAGCTCCGGAGTCACAGGGATTACAAGTGTGTGTCACCGCATCTGGCCCAAATGCCAAAGCATTTCTTTATATTTCACTTGATACTTAACATTTTCCTTATGTTAGGGTTGTTATTGTTATTCTGTATCTATTCCCTACTCACTCCCACATTATAAGCTTTTGGAAAGCAAAAAATACAGCTATGGTTTAACTTCCCCCTCTCCTCTCCAGTCACCAGTAACTATCAGTACATCCTGATTGAACATACAATCTATTTCGGATTACAGAAGCTAGTAAAAAATTTCTGTATCTTCATTTGTAGTCTTAGTGCTGGGTGCCTAAATCTGAATAATAGTCATATTAAATGGCCTTTCTAGTACACAACTTCATGATAAATGGAGAAAAGACAGAGGCTGTCCAATATTTTGCTTTACTTGATCCTACAATCAACACCCAGGGAAACAGCAGTCAAGAAATCAAAAAGACACCATTGCATTGGGAAAAGCTGTTGTAAAAGATCTCTTTAAAGTATTGAAAAGTAAAGATGTCACATTGAAGATGAGGGTGTGACTGACTCATGCCAAGGTATTTTCAGTCACATCATATGGTTGTGAAAGCTGGATGTTGAATAAGGGAGACAGGAGAAGTGATGCTTTTGAATTACGGTGCTGGAGACAAATATTGAATATACCATGGACTGCCAAAAGAACGAACAGATCTGTCCTAGAAGAAGTACAACCAGAGAGCTCCTTGGAAGCAAGGATGGCCAGACTGCGTCTTGCGTATTTTAGACATGTAGTCAGGAGAAACCAATCCCTGGAAAAAGACATCGTGTTTGGGAGAGTGGCAGGTCAACGAAAAAAAGGAAAACCCTCCACCAGATAGACTGACACAGTGTCTGCAACAATGGGCTTAAACATAAATAAGATCATATGCCTGGCACAGAATAGGGAAGTGTTTCAATCTGTTGTACACAGGGTCGCAAGGAGTCAGATCCAACTTGTGAGCACCTAACAACCTCTTCCATCCAGTTCTTGAAACAATCACTGGCTTACAGCAGATACTCAATATGCTCTGTAAATTTTATAAAGGTTACAACTGTAGTTGTTACTGCCTCAAGAGCCAAATAAAGTCACCAGGAGTACCCACTAAAGCCTGGGTTTCAGAATATGATGTATTTCATCTTTTTCTATCTATAGATAATAAATAATCCCTAAGACTTTGGGTTGTATTTGATAAAAATAAGATAGTAAGTCATTTTTCTATATTAAATATATTATTATTAATCCAATAAAAGCACTAAAATACTAACCAAATTCTGTAGTCTTAAAAGCAATTCTTCTAACTGGGCACATGCCTGTAATCCCAGTGACTTGGAGGTAGAAGCAGAAGGATCCCAAGTTCAAGGCCAGAAACAGCCTGTGTACCTTAGCAAGACTCTGACTCAAAACTAAAAACAAAATTAAAGCATGTGTGAGACCCTGGGTTCAATCCCCAAGTACCACGAAAAGCAAACACATAAAAACAAACAAACAAAAAACACAAAAAAAACAAACCCACAACTTTTCTGAAAAGTTATACTTCAAAGAAAACATAGGTACAAAAAAAGAGATGTACAAAAATGATCGATTTCTATTTTTATTTAAACTATGTGCTCTCAAATATTGACCAAAAATAATCTACCTCTTCAGGATGAACTACAAGGTACAATGCTAATACTACACTTTATCCAACAACTACTTAACTAGTACATACACCAGTCCTGTGCCAGACTCTACACTAGAGCCAAGGATGTAAAAAATAAAAGTATTTCTCATCCCTAAGATTTGATTGTAGCTAGCCTGACTGCAGGAGGGAAAGAGGGGAGGGGTGTGTGTGTCCTAGGCAGAGAGAACATGGGCAATAGTCCAGAAGAGGAGAGAACAGGGCACACTCAGGGAAGGGAGATGGATCAAATATAGCTGGGGTGGGGGTGCAAAATAAAACACATGATAGAGTGATACACGGGACTAGACTGACCTGTGAGTTTGCTTCTCAAATCCTAAAGATGAGGATACTATCACAAGGAAAATGACATTTCCCAGATAACCTGAGTGTTCACTTCAATTATTTTTAGTATAATGTTCATAACAGTATAAACATACAATTAGGTATATACTCATGTTTATAGCCCTTATGTAACTGTAAAACTAAAACAACTTTAAAAATTCAATGTAAGCCAGGTGCAGCGGCACACTCCTGTAATCCTAGCAACTCAGGAGGTGGAAGCAGGTTTATGAGTTCAAGGCCAGAGGCTGCAAGCAAAACTTAGTGAGACCCTGTCTCAAAATTAAAAATAACAATAGGGACTCGGAAGGTTGTGGCTTGGTGATGGAGCACTTGCCTAGCATGTGTGAGGCCCTTGGTTCAACCTCTCAGGACAGGAAAAAAAAGTAAAAAGTTAAAAATAACATTAATCATTAATGTAACAGATAATGTTGTTTTACAGAAACTAGACTGACAATGTAGTTAAATATGAAAATAACATAATCTCAGATCTGGTTCTCTATTTTTAAGTATATTTTTGTAATTTAAATTCAATAATACTAATGCATGACACGTAGAAATATGTTTTATTAAATGAATTTAATAACTGCAAGTCTTTATAAGCTACTTCAGGGAAATCCAACTTTATACTATCAAACCAATAGGCAGGGTTTTTGTTTTGCTTTTTTAAGACAGAGTCTACCTAGCCCTGGCTGACCTCAAATTCAGAATCCTCCTGACTCAGCCTCCCAGTGTACTAGGATTACAAGCTTGTACCACCATTCCCAGCTTTAGCTAGCAGTTGTTAAATGTCAATTATAAAGATACTTCATTTATTAATTCTGGTAATCTATGTTGTTCACTTATAGTTAAGCATCTTACTGAGGTCTACATTTTATGTGTATTAAGTATCACTGCTAAAGTTTGTTGTTGTTGTTAGGTCCCCTTGAGTAGCATCCAACTCCTAACAACCCTATGTAAAATAGAATGAAACACTTCCTGACACTCTGCCATGCCCACCACTGTGTTAGTGCTTCTCGGCTATTCATAGTTTTCAGTGGTTGGTTGGGGATTGCTTCAGGAGTGCATTATCAGGTCCTTCTCCTGCTTTCGCGGTATTGGGGAGCACTCTACCAGCTGAGCTGAACCCCAGACCCTGCTAAAGTTTGTTACACTCATACCATAAACAAACTGTTTCACATTGATTAACTTCGAAGATGAGATACACTAGATACAGTGAAAATATGATACGAACTACTATGCCAGGGTTTTGGGGGATTTGGCTTACCTGTACCAATCCCTATCATATCATGATTCAATTTTACCCACCATATTTTTCTCCCTAAACCACTGCAAAATCATTATTTCATGCAAGGCTTTATAACTTGGCACAAATACAATAAACAAAATCTAAACATAGGAACAAAATCCCATGGGAGTATTTGGCTACAAACTAGTCCTTCAGAAGTTTCATGAAACTCATTAATAACCAAGAATCCCCAATTAAAAGAATATTGCAGAAAACAAAACTACTAACAAGTTTTAAGAAGAGAAATGGCAAAATAATATTTGTAGTTTAGAAGGAAAAAAAATCCTCTGGTACAAGATGTAGATCAGACTACCAATAAGGAAACAAATAAGCAGGCTGTAAGAATTATCTAAGTGGGAAATAAAGCTTCACCTGGATTAAGGGAGTAATAGCAGAAATGCAGAAAGGGTTTAGATTCACAGATGTAAAAGAAGTATAATCTTGGAAGCCAGCCAGATGTGAGGAGTAAAATAGAGGAATCAGGAACAATTTGCAGGTTTCTGGGAAAAGTGATGACATTGGCAGCATTTCCCAGGGAGGAAATGGCAAATTTGGAGGTGAAGGGGTTGAGTAGTAGTGGAATGGTTAATCTCTATCAGCCTCATCACATCCCCAGCTTTTCTAGAATTTTTCTCCCCCATTCACACAGCTATACTAGAGAAGATATATTACAATATAATCTGAAGTATGACCCTATCTTTAGAGTACAGCTAGCAGGTGGGGTTTGATTCCTCAATTCAACCTAGGCCAATGCCCAGATCTTACCTGCTTTATATACTATATTGTATGATGATACAGCCTATTATAATAGTATGATATGAAGTTATATATACTATATAATATATACTATTATATTAAGTATCTACTATATAGAATGTTTGGGCTGGGATTTAGCTCAGTGGGTAGAGCACTGCGCTGCAGTCTCTGAGGTCCCGAGTTGGATTCCCAGCACCGCAAAAATGGGAGAAGGGCCTGGCAATCCACTCCCAAGGCAATCCCGAAACAGCCATTGAAAACCCTATGAGGGTCGCTATGAGTCAGATACCGACTCGACAGCACCTGACAACAACAACATATAGAATGTTTGGGCTGGGATTTAGCTCAGTTGATAGAGTGCCACTCTGTCGTCTCTGAGGCCCTGGGTTTGGTCCCCAGCAAAGCAAAAATGGGAGAAGGATGTGGCAATCCAGTCCTGAAGCAATCCCAAAACAATCAGCCATTGAAAATCCTGTTGAGGGTTGCTATGAGTTGGACACAACTTGATGGCACCTACCAACAATAACAATATAGAATGTTATATAATGCAGATTATATATTTGTATTTTTTAAATATATGCACCATTGATATATGATACAAATAAACCCCCTAACAGCCACCACAGAAAATAGGGACCCTATAACTTACCTGAAGGCAATCCTCAGACCCAAGTATCCACTAAGGTCCATTTGATCTGCTAAAGTAAGAGTCACTACGCTTTTTTAGGGCCAGATAGTAATTTTAGACTTGGCAGTACGTATGGACAAAATTACTCAATCCTGCCCTTATGGCAACAAAACCAGCCACAGATAAAACATAACTTCAACAATAGATGTACTGAGTTCCAATAAAACCTTATTTAGAGAAACTGAAATTTGAGTTTCTAACCTGTGGCCCACACGCCACATGCAGCCCAGAAGAGCTGGTAATGGGACTTCATAAAACATTTTAAAATTATGTAGTTTTTAGTGTTTATTTTACTCATGACCCTTCTTATCTCACACACGCATGTGCGCACGCACATGCACTGTTATATAACTTATGTGTAGCCAAGGCAATTCTTTATTCATTGTGGCCCAAAAAAGCCAAAAGGTTGGACTCCCCTGCTATAATATTCCCTTGCCAAAAACATTCCTTTCATTTTTTCCTACTATTTTAAAATATAAAAACCAGTTAAGCATGGTGGCACACATCTGTAATGACAGCACTTGGGAGGCTGAGGCAGGAGGCTCTCATATACAAAGCAAGCCTAGGCTATACAGTGAACTCCTGTCTCAAAAACAAAACACCAGACCCTACAGTGCACACTTGTAATCCCAAAATTTAGGAGGTTGAGGCAAGATGATCACAGGTTTGAAGCCAGAGGCAGCCTGTACAATTTAGTGAGACAATGTCTCAAAATAAAAGAATAAATAAATAAGGTGTGGGGAGGCAGGGGCTTCTAGCTCAGTGGTAGAACACCTACCTAGCATGTGTGAGGCCCTGGGTTCAATGCCTAGGACTGACATGCACGTGTACACACATACACACACCTCTCAAAGCCATTCTTAGTCACAGGCCACACAAAAACCAGGCAGCAAGTTGCACTGGGTCTACTGACCATGGTTTGCTGACCCTTGTAATAGGGCAACGCAGGCCTGCCCACCCCTAAACTCCTTCCCAAGTATCCTTTCAGTCTCAATGTCAGACAAAAGACAAAGAAATTCTCCCAGTGGACAGAATTAAAAACCAGGGCTTCAAATCGAACCAGAGCCCTGAACTCATTCGGGTTCAAGCACTTTTTGTGATGTAAACATGTAATAATACTTGTGCACAGGTTTAAATCCTATGTAGAGATAGCAAGGTCTCAAACTGAACCTGAACTCAAATCCTGAACCTGTTCCAATTTAAGTATTTTTTAAAACTTTTGAGAACCCAAACCTGAACTGGAACCTAGTGAAAACTGGGTTTGGGTACAGATTTGATGGGTTTTGTTTTGTTTTGTTATCATTGCCTATTTAAAAATTGAAAGACTGGAGTAAAATTTTATTCCCCTATCTATACACAGGATTAAAATTTTAAACCTGAATTTGAACCCTCTAAATTTTAACCTACTGAAGGCTGGGCAAGGTAGTGCATGCCTATAATCCCAGCAACTTGGGAGGCTGAGGCAGGATTGTGAATTTAAGGCTAGAGGCAGCCTCCATAACTTAGTGAGACCTGTTTCAAAATAAATTTAAAAATGCACTGGAGGTGCAGCTCAGTGGTAGAACACTTGCAAAGTATGTATGAGGCCCTAGGTACAACCTCCAAGTATTCAAAAAAAAAAAAAAAAGTGTCAGTCTCTCTGTGGTGGTAGATATACATCATGTATGCTTGATTCTAATCAGCATCCTTTCAACACTTTCGTTGTTGTTGTTGTTAGGTGCCGTCCTCATAGGGTTTTCAATGGCTTACTGTTTTGGGATTGTCTTGGGAGTGGATTGCCAGGCCCTTCTCCATTTTTGCAGTGTTGGGAATTGAACTCGGGTCCTCAGAGACTGCAGCGCAGCACTCTACCAACTGAGCTAAATCCCAGCCCTTCAACACTTTTAGAGGGTTACAAAATCAGATGCAGATCTTCATCATGTGCAGACACGACTCGAAGTGTCCAGATTTTATCAAGAACATAAACTGAGCGTGGTGGTGCACACCTATAATCCCAGCCTTCAGGAGGCTGAGGCAGGAGGAGAGGTGCTAGTTCAAAGTCAGCCTGGTCTACACAGTGAGTTCCAGGATAACTTGGGCCACACAGCAAGACCCTGTCTCAAAACACACACACACACAAAAAATTAAATAAACAAAGAACATGTGCTAAGATTTTAAAGATTTTAAATTCAGATGATACTACCATGTGTTGAAGTTGGTCTAAAGCAAGAGAGAACTGGACACTGCATCTCCGATGAGCAATAAAGAGAGATCTTGAACTCATCTTAAGGTGATGGACAAAGCCATTCCTGAGTTCTAGCTGTCCTCCAATGGATTATCATCTTTCTTAGAATTCATGGGATACCCAGTATGTACCCAATAAATTGCTCCTTTTGCTTTAGTTAGGCATGTGTCAACCTCCTAACTAAAACAAAATGCCTACTAAACAATCTAAAGGGAATGCTCAGTTAGATGAAAGAGTTTTGGTGCTCATAAATCACTCAGAGATAGTCAGAGGTAGTTTGGATCTAGAATATCCCTGAAAGGCTAGTGTGCTAAAGGCTTGGTCCCTAGTCATAGCACCCTACTGGGGAGGATAGCAGAACCCTTAGGGGGGTGCTGGGGAAAGTAAGTTAGGTCACTGGGGGTGTGCCTTTGAAGGGGATATTGGGACTGCAGTCCCTCCCTCCTCCTCTTTGCTTCCTGGCTGCCATGAGGTAAAGACGTTTCTTCCACCATGGGCTTCCACTTCCATTATGATGTACTGTCTTATCATAGGCCCCAAAAGCAACAGGGCCAAGCAACCATGAACCGAAACCTCTGAAACCTTGAACCAAAATAAAGATTTCCTCATTTTAAGTTTGTTGTTGTTATTAGGTGCCACCAAGTTGGGTCTGACTCATAGCAACCCTATGTACGACACAATGAAACACTATCCTACACTATGCTATGCCTGGCACAATTGTCAGTATTTTTCTGCTATTCATAGGGTTTTTGATGGCTGATTGTTTCAAGAGTGGGCTGCAGAATCCTTCTTCCAAGCATACAGCACCCAGTATGTCTAGGCAATCTCCCATCCAGGTACTAACCACACCAGACCCTGCTTAGCTTCCAAGATCAGAAAAGATCAGATACCAACATGGTTGGTACAGGTACAGGCCTTGCAAGCTGTTTATCACAGGCATTTTATGACAGCAATAGAAGCTAACACAGCAGGTAAATTAATAGAAATAGATGCAAACAATTCAGAAGAATACACAGAGAAGGCTAAGGCTAAAATCAGGAGCTACCAATAAGAGGAGGTTTATCAAAGAACTAAGGGTCTGCAAAGGAAAACCAGCCAGTGGAAAAAAAGCAATCATAAAAGGAACAAAACTATTCCAATGAGAAAATGGCTAATACTATCAAGTGCAGAAAGAAGTAAAGGACTGAGTAAGCAATGACCATACAATTTGGTAATATGGAGATTACCTGTGGCCTCGCAAAGAGCAACAGCAATTGGCATGGTGGAATGAGAAGTCAGGCTGAAGACTTAAGAGTGAGTAAGTACACATTACCTAAAAAATATTCCTTCTACTAAAAAAAAAAAAAAAAAAATTCAAGTCTGAACCAAATCAAGCTTCTAGATGTACCTACTATTTACAGGAAGCACAGGGGACAGAAGAACATATTACATGAAACCACAGATACAATTAGCACAATCAGGCTCTGACACATTTCCCAGGGCAAGACTTGGTTTTTTCAATAAACCAAACTATATGGAAAAAACAACAGCTGCAAAAAGATGGAAGGGAATCTACAGATTTAAAAAAAGAGAGAAAGTGTTGGACACATAAATGCAATGTAATATATGGATCTTATTTGGATCTCATTTCAAACAAACTAAAAAGAGAAAAACTGTTATCAGGGAAATGTGAACACTGACTAGATACTGATGACACTAAGGAATTAGTGTTAATTTTTTAGGGTTATAATACTGTGATTGTTTTGATCTTTATATTTTAAAAATGAAATATAAATGAAATACTGTAACACTTACAACCTATCTTTACTGACACACTGTACTCCATGCCATGCAACAGACTATATAGTCTTATAATAGCTGCATAATAAATAATTAAGAAGCCAGGCACAGTGGTGCACACCTGTAATCCCAGTGACTTAGGAGGCAGAGGCCAGAGAAGCCAGAGGGAACTGGCCTAACTTAGGGAGAACTAATTAAAAAAAAAAATGGGCTGGGGGTACAGCCTAGTGGGAGAGCACTTGCAAAAAAGTGTGTGTGAAGCCCTACATTCAACCCCTAAGTATGTTAAAATTAGTTAATTAAGTGAGACACAAAGTGATGCAAGAATTCAAATCAAGTAAACTACATTTGGAGTAGAGTGAAGAATCAAGCAAAATTTTAGGAAGGCAACTGTGCTTGCACCAGGCCTTAAAAGATGATGAAATTTTAACAGGTAGGAACAAAAAGAGGAAAAATGATATTCCAGGCAGAAGAAACGCAAGCAACTATAAAGAGGTGAGTAGGCCTGTCTATGTTGAGTACTGGGCTGTAGTCATCTCTCCATAATACTGTCCCTTCCTCCCTAATGATGACATGAAAGGAAAAAAAAGTATAAAGTTATAACCCACCAAGGCAACTACAAGTTGACAAAATGGTGGGAGGGTCATTTAGACCCAAAGCAGGCCAGTCCCAGGATAGATCATTATCATCTCTGGGTGACCAAACCAAACCAGGCTTTTAGGACAACCTATTCTTGCCAGTCCCTATTTTTTTTTTGGCCTCCTCATAGAAAGTTGGGGAAAGAATGCATCAGGGTCTTCCACCTGTCCCAGAAAATGATTATCAAAATAATTAGTTTAAAGCAGTATCCATCGGCTGGGCACGGTGGGGCATGCGTGTAATCCCAGCAGCTTGGGAGGCGGAGGCAGGAGGATTGCAAGTTCACGACCAGAGGCAGTCTGAGTAACTTAGCAAGACCCTGTCTCAAAAAGCAAAAAAATGGGTTGAGGGTATAGCTCAGTGGTCCAGCACGTGCAAAGCAAGCAAGCGCGAGGCCCTGGGTTCAACCCCCAGTACTGCAAAAAAACACAAAAAACAAACAAAAAAACCTAGTATCCATTAATAAGTTGTGTCTCCTTGCCTGGTCCATTAGGCACTCCAACAGAAATAAGGTTACATGAAATGCCTTCCCTGTGAACATCCCCCAGGTTACAGATTTTCTGAGAGTATAACTGATGAAGCACATAGATCTCAAGTAAGACTTTTTTTCCTTCAAAAATAGGTAGTTTCGCCGGGCGTGGTGGCGCACGCCTGTAATCCTAGCGGCTCGGGAGGCAGAGACAGGAGAATCGCAAGTTCGAGACCAGACGCAGTCTGCAGTCTGTGTAATTTAGCGAAACCCTGTCTCAAAAAGTAAAAAAAAATGGGCCGGGGGCGCAGCTCAGTGGTCCAGCACTTGCAGAGCATGCAGGCGCGAGGCCCTAGGTTCAACCCCCAGTACCGCAAAAAAAAAAAAAAAAAAAAAGATAAAAAATAGGTAGTTTCAACATTAAAATGTTCTGGAATATTTTGGAACTAAATTTAGTGGTTCTAATACTTTCTGTGTGCCAGTACCGCTAAAATTCTCAAGGTATGATGCCAGTGAAAATGAACATCAAGAGAAAAAGGAATGCAGATGATCAGTCAAAAGCTAATAATTGGAATGTTTATGTTCTCTTCCATTTACTGTTGTTAGGTGCAGTCAAGTCATGTCCAACTCATAGTGACCCTCATAGGGTTTTCAATGGCTGAATGTTTCAGGATTTTTTTTTCGGGAGTGGACTGTCACATCCTTCTCCCATTTTTTTGGTGCTGGGGATCGAACCCCGGGTCCTCAAGAGAATGCAGAGCAGGTACTCTACCAACTGAGCTAAAGATAAAACCCCAGCCCGTTTATTAGAGCATCATTTAAAATAACCAAGACAGGTATGTTGTTGTTGTTGTTGTTAGGTGTTGTGAAGTCATGGCAGACGCACAGTGACCCTCTAGGATTTTCAATGGCTGATTGTTTTCCGGGATTGCCTAGGAAGTGGACTGCCAAATCCTTCTCCCATAAGACAGGTACAGGGAACTGAAAGGAGCAGGGTGCTTTTCTTAAACCAAATGAAAAAGTAGCAAGGTCAGGTTAGCTTTAAGTAGTCTTTAGTCACTAACCACACCTTATTTAACAACAACTAAGACTGGCAAATATACTCCCAGAAATCAAATATAATTGTTACAACTTATCAGAGGAAATGTAAAAAGGAATGAGTAAAATATAATGAGGACTAGGGAAAGCTGGGAAACCCTTATATTACATAAGGGAGTTTTTAAATAGGGACCATATCTGTAGAACAGAGCTAAAGCAAAAGTAAAATCTAAGTCAACAACTTTTATAATACACACTGTGTTTCTGGGTTACGTTCAGATTGTGCCCTCAATACTTAAGAACACCTTTTTATTTTATGAAAAATACTACAAAGAAAAAAGAAGGCCTCACACATTTTAGACTCCATTCTAAACTATTAGATCGCCGCCCCCCCCCAAAAAAAAACTGTTATCTTTGTTCCTCTCAAGTACACATAAATCATGACATTTACTTTACCTCTTCAGAAAAGGTAAGATATATAACTTTCAAAAGGCTTCCTCTTCACACCTTCTGACGGTGATACTCTAGTATTCCCCCTTTAAATAGTGATTACTTGCTCATACTGCTTGCTTTAGATTATCTGTTTGTGAAATCTTAGACAACTTGATATAACAACTTCAAGTTCAAATTAATACCACATTCAAACCCAGTCTAATAATTGTATAAGAGGCCAGCAAGAATAAAGCAAGCAATAAATACAGTATTTGCTCCAAAGATATAAGATTTATAAGAAAACTACAATATACAAATATATTAAGTGTTTCAAACAGAACGTATAAATCTGAGTGCGAGACTCTAACAAGTAGAAAGGTAGAAAGTGAACTGAAATGAAAATATTCTATCTTTAGGAATCCTTAATTATACAGTTTCACCAAAGCATGGTGGAGTCATCTTTACCCCCCGAAAGTGCAGAGCACATTCCAGTTAACACAGCTAAGCTCTTTTTTTCCCAACCAAACAGTAAAGGCTTGATCAGTCACAGACACCCTATCCTGTCCCCACTTCAAACAAAATTGTGTCCAAAGTGCCTACTGTTCCTACAGAGCTAACAAAAACCAGCCTGCAAATGACCACAAATGGAATGACACTTCCAGTATTAATTTTTTAATGAGTTTTCAGGTTTTAGTTCACTTTGAAAGATAATTAAAAATAACTACTTGAGACACTTTTTGTTTAGACACCGAGAAATGCAGTGATAAATAAGGAAAGTAAATCCTAAAGAGTTGAATAAGGAAAGTAAATCCTAAGGAGTTGAAGAAGCCTGCTTTGTTGAAAACCAAGTGGCCCCTTGCCAACACTTCTTTACGCACATATGACCAAAGATGATTCTAGGCAGAATCACAGGCCACAAAGGTTCTTTATTAAATTCCAAATTAAGAAAGTTCTCAGAAATATTTCAGAGTTGATAAGTTAACGCACAGTTAAAAGATTTTATAAAGCTTTGCAGAATCAATATAGAAACAAAGCTTAAGCTTTCCACGTCTGAGCCCTAAAAAATAGCACACATTTAAAATGTCACACAAACAGCCTATTCACAGGTACTTATAGCTTAGATTCCCCCAAGAGAAACATTGGTCACTGAAGAGGGACTGGATTTAGTTTAAAATTTCCCTGCAGCCAGCAAGGAAGAAAAGGCACAATTCTGAATTACAACTGGCAAAAACTAGGAGAACCTGAAATTGAACTCTTCTTCGTCTGAGTCCGAACTCCAAACACAAGCATTTCAGATTTGTACTTCCAACTCCCTATAAATGATATCGTTTGCGCATGAAAAGGTAATAAGGATACTCCCCAAAGTCCTACACCCCACGATCCATCCTCAAAGAGTGGAAGGAACAGCAAAGTGGAAGGAACAAAGCACTGACGTCAATTACGAGATTAACCCGAGCACAGGCAGCTGGAGGAAAGGCCTAAACATCAATATTCCAATACGAGCTATCGGGACAGCCAGGTAACAGACCTGATTCCGAAGGTGGGGGGGGGGGGATTTCGAGTGTTACAACCCAGGTTCCCGTTTTAAGTCAACCTCCTTCCCTAGTCGAAGGTGGAAATTTTTTTCCTTTTTTTTTTGGCAGAGGAGGGGAAAAGGGGGAGGTGCGCAGGATCGCGAGAAGGAAAAGCGAGAACTACTGGGTAATGCAGCCAGCATCTGGGCCTATTTTTCTCTCTAGTAGGAATAACGTGAAGTCGAGAAAGGTATTAAAAAGCAAGCAGCTAGCCGATGGAACGCGAGGAAAGGAAGGGAGGGAAGGAACTGAAGGGGGCAAACTGCGGAAAGACGGCTGGTGGCACCGTCGGCTGGGCTGGCTCAGGCTTTTTTTTATTTTTTCCTCCTCTGCGGGAGGGCGGGGAGGGAAGGCGAAGACCGGCGGCGCAGCGGCCCCCGCCCGGGGGTCTCCCGAGCCCGAGGCCCTCCGCGTGGCGCCCTCCTCACCTCCAGTCTCGGCTCCGCTAGGCCCGAATCATCTCCTGGACGAGACGGCGGCGGCGGCGGCGGCGAGGACAGCGGCGGCGGCGCCGGGCCTGCACCTTCACCGGACGCGCCTTCGGGCCCGCCCAGGGGGCGGTGACAAGCTGCCGAGGGCAAGGGGCTGCAAGCGGCGACGGTTCCGGAGGCCTCGGAGAGCTGCGGCGGCGGCGCCCCTCACTCGGCAGAGGCGGACGCCCCGCCCGGCTCCATGGTGGTCGGGCCGAGCCCGGGACGGCTGACGGAGACGGCGGGGGACGGTTGACGAGGACCCGGCCCGGAGATCCCCGCCCCGTCCGCTGACGGCAGCGGAGGCGGCGGCTTGACTTTAGCAGCCAGGACTGTGACTGACGCAGCTGCCGCGCGGACCACGTGACCCTGGCCGGGCGGGTGCGGAGCGTCACGTGACGACGCCGCGCCCCTCCCGCCGGGAGAGTGGGGGCTGCGAGTCCGCAGCGCCAGAGGCGGTGCCTGCGGTGCTGACGTGCTGTGCCGTGTGGTCTGACGGCCAAGGGAGGCTGAGGACCAGCCCAGGAGGGCTTGGCGCGAGCTGCGGAGCACGGCGGCCGCGTCGGGCGGATGGCGGGACACGACAGGGCCTGCACATTCCCGACGCGCACACCCTCCTGCGTAGCCCGCTAGCGAGGTTCGGTAGGGCGGAGCGGGCCGAGCCGGATCTACCGGTTCTGGGAAAGGTGCCGGCCCAGCCGTCGGCCCCGGTGGAGGTCAGGCCCGGCCCCAGGCCCCTCGACCGGCTTCTGGATACTTCTTGGAGCTGGACTCGACCCTTCTGGTGTTGAAGCCTCGGGTGCTGCGGCCCCCAACAGGTCCTGCAGAAAGGGAAAGGGTCGCAGGGAGTTTGCGCAGGAGTTTGTCAGACCTGCACTTGAATTTACCCAAACAAGCCAAGCAGGTCCCCTTCGTCATCTAAACATTTTCTGTCAGTCATATTTCTTTTCAGGAAATCATTCTAAACACTTCCCTGGGCCCCTTAATATCCTGGCTGTCTGGGCAAGCTATAATTTAACTGAGAGTAAAATAATAGTTGCAGACTAGACAGGGTTTTAGGGTTGCATGGGGTCTCGGAGGACTCATATGGTAACTGTCCAGAGAGGCTGCCTCTTGTTCATTTGAAAAACATCTCGTCTCTTACCTGCTTTCTTTATTTGAAAGCTTTCCCCCGCCACTGCATCCTAACGTTTTAAAGCAAGCAATTTGAAGATTTAAAAAATAAAATCCACAGGTTTTGAAAAGCTTCGTAATTATGAAAATGCCTTTATCAGTCCCCAAAGATTACAATTCACCAGCATCAGTAGAAGTATATTTTTCATATTTAAAATTTCTAACTGTCCATCTATCTTTTAAGCGTCACTCTTTATAATTTTTATACATATATAAAATTAAGAAATCTACTAATGTAGGGCGGAGGATGTAACTCAGTGGTATGGATTGCTTTGCCTAGCATGCATGAAGCTATGGACTCGATTCTAGCACCGTGGGTGGAGGATGGGGAGTGGAGAGGTGTTTATTAATCCAAAATTCAAAACGCATATGACAGAATAGAATGAAAAATAATTACATCTCTCATCCCTACCCTTCAGCTACTCCAGTCCTAAAGGCAGTCACTCAGCATTTTCTAATGGATCCTATCCTACCTATGTTATAAATAGACATTAAAACATAGAGCTATTTCTCTTTACACAAAAGATAAGACACTTTAAACACTCTTCAGTCCTTTTTGTCACTGGTCTTGTACATCCTTTCGCATTAGTACATAAAGACTACCTCACTTCAAGCAGTGTAATATTCCATTGTATGCAAATATAATGATTTAGCCACAAATGGATATTTAGGCTTATGCCAAGCCATTGCTTAGCCATACATGCTAAGCTTCAGTGAATAACTCCATACATTTTGAAATTATACATGTATGATAAGTCCTTAGGCTGGAATTTTTAGATCAAAAAATATTTTAAAAGTTGATAGATATTGCCAAATTACTCTAAATAGAAGTGCAAATTTCAATTTCTTTCAAATTCTGCCTAGGAAGGTTTAAAAGGCTATGGGGGGGTGAGAAGAAATGGAGAATGGCAAAAGCCAAGAAGCTCTCTCATTTGACATTTTTCTTCAAATAAGAATGTTCTACCCTTTCAGCAAATGAGAAGGGAAAACCTAAAATTAATTCTCAATTTTTTTTTTTTTTTTTTTTTGTGCTTGCACTTTTGGAGATTGATCCTAGGCCCCAGAGCATGCTAGGCAAGCACTCTACCATTGAGCTATGACCCCAGCCCCAGCTCTCAATTTTTAACATTTTAATACTCTTGTCATTTTGTTTAATCAGATGCATCCATTATAACAAAGTGTGTTTTCTGTATTTATGGTCCACAAAAATGTAAGATAACTGCACACAATGGAGAAATAGTGGAAATTACCTACCGTAAAACTACAATAGAAAAAGCTCCAAAAATTATGATTTATTAACATGTAAGATTTTAAATGGGAGAAGGACCTGGCAATCCACTCCCAAGGCAATTCCAAAACAGTCAGCCATTGAAAACCCTATGAGGGTCACTATGAGTCAGATACCGACTCGACGGCACCTAACAACAACAACAACAAGATTTTAAAGGATCTGATATTTTTTGTTAAAAGAGCAACTCTGCCCCCCCACTCCCCATTAGCACTAAGGTTTGAACTTGGGGCTTTGTGCATAATAGGCAAGTGCCCAACCCCAATTCCTTTTATTTTTTATTTATTTATTATTTTATTTTTTTTGAGACAAGAGTGTCTCTAAGATACAGGCTGCTTCTGGCCTTGAACTCTTCCCTCCTCATACTTCAGCCTTGTAAGTAGCTAGAATTACAGACATGTACCATGACTCCCATCTAAGAGTAGCAGTTCTTAATATACTGAGTACTATTTTTAAGTCAGGAGGTATAATTTCCACACAGTAAAATTCATCATTTTTGATGTACAGTTCTATGAGTTCTGACATGTATACAGTTAACTGCCACCACAATCTAGATATAGAACATTTTGAGGTTAGATGTAGCTCAGTGGTAGAGTGCTTGCCTAGCCGGCACAAGGTCCTGGGTTTGATTCCCAGCACTGCAAAAAGGATATAAGTAAATAAAATACTATAAATTTAAAAGACGGATACAGAAAACCAGGTGTGATGGTGTCTGCCTGCAAACCCAGCACTTGGGTGGCTAAGGCAAGAAGATTATGAGTTTAAGACAGGCTTGGTCTATATAGGGAGATCTAGGCCAGCCTAGGATACATAATGAGACCTATTATCAAACAACAATAATTAAAAAAAGATACAGGACGTTTCTATCACCCCAAAACATTACCATGGGCCCTCTTATAATGACCCTTCATTTCAAACCCCTAGATACTGGCAAATACAGGTCTGTTTTCTGTCTTTATTCTTTTACCAATTCAGAACATTATATAATCTGAGTTATACAGTATATTGCCTTTTAAGTCTGGCTTCTTTCACTTGGCATAATGCCTTTGAGATTCATGTATCAGTAATTCATTTCTTTATTATTGCTGAGTAGTAGTCCATTATATGGAATATATGGATTAATACCTTGTTTAGCTATTAATCAGTTGAGGAACATTTGGGTTGTGTCCACATTTTAAAAATTATAAACAGCCGGGGGTGGTGGCACATGCTTGTAATCCCAGCTGCTCGGGAGGCGGAGGCAGGAGGATCGCAAGTTTGAGACCAGAGGCAGTCTGTGTAATTTAGCGAGACCCTGTGTCAAAAAAGTAAAAAAATGGTCTGAGGGTGCAGCTTAGTGGTCCAGCACTTGCAGAGCATACAGGCACGAGACCCTGAGTTCAACCCCCAGTACCGCACAAATATATATATATATATATATATATAAACAAAGCATTATAGACATCCATGTATAAGGTTTCATTGAGGGTTTAAAATGATCTTCATGAAAACATAGCCTCTTCAACAAATGGCACTGGGAAACTTGGATTTCCACCTGCAGAAAAATGAAAACAGATTTGCACCTCTCAATCTGCATGAGAGTTAGTTCAAAATGGATAAAAGACCTCAACATAAAACCAGAAACCTTATAATTACTGGAAGAAAAGATAGGCAACACACTCCAATACATAGGCATAGGAAAGCATTTCCTTAATAAGACTCCAATTGCTCAGGAAATTGCACCAAGAATAGGCAGATGAGATTACTTGAAATTAAAAATCTTCTGTACAGCAAAGGAAATAATCAACAGAGTTAAAAAAGAGCCTACTAAATGGGAGAAAATCTTTGCATCCTACAGATCTGACGGAGGACTAATTTCTAGAATTTTCAAAGAACTCAAGAAAAGCCAGGCGCAGTGGTGCATGCCTGTAATCCCAGTGGCTGAGGAGGCTGAGGCAGGAGGATCGCAAGTTCAAGACCAGAGGCAGTCTTCGTAATTTAGCAAGACTCTGTCTTTAAAAAGCAAAAAAAAAAAAAAAAAAAAAAAAAAGGGCTGGGGTGCAGCTCAGTGGTCCAGCACTTGCAAAGCACGCAAGCGCAAGGCCCTGGGTTCAACCCCCAGTACTGCAAAAAAAAAAAAAAAAAAAAAGAAGAAGAAGAAGAACTCAAGAAAGCAAACCCCAAGACAACAAATAATCCAATACACAAGTGGGCAAAGGAACTGAACAGACAGTTCTCAAATGAAGAAGTTTGTAAGGCCATAAAGCATATGACAAAATGCTCACTATCCCTAGCCATTAGGGAAATGCAAATCAAAACAACTGTGAGATTCCACCTAACTCCAGTAAGAATGGCAGAGATCAACAAAACAAATAATAACAAATGCTGGCAAGGTTGTGGAGAAAAGGAACCTTCTTACACTGTTTGTGGGACTGTAAATTGGTTCAGCCACTTTGGAAATCAATATGGAGACACCTCAGAAAACTAAAAATAGAACTGCCATATGACCTAGCTATACCACTACAGGGAATATACCCAAAGGGAGATAAGTCACCATACGACAGAGACGACTGCCTCTCCATATTCAATGCAGCACTTTTCACAGTAGCAAGGATATGGAAAGAACCAAGGTTCACATCAACAGGAGAATGAATAAAAAAATTATCGGACATGTATACTATGGAATACTACTCAGCAATAAAAAAAATGAAATAAGGTCATTTGCAGCAGAATGGATGAAACTGGAGAACATCATCTTAAGCAAATGAACACAAGCTCAAAAAGAGAAATACCTTATGTTCTTATTCATATGTGGGAGCTGAATCTTACTTAAAGGAAGAAAATATCCTATATATAAATTGATATATAAAAAATGCACAATTAAACCGAGCAAAAAGGAAACAATATAAAGAGTAGAAAGAAAGAGGGAAGGAACTAGCAGAAGGAAGCGAAGATTGTGGTAGGCAGGATGAGGAGGAGGGTCAACGTGGAGGGATGAAGGGGGAGAGGATGATCTCAATGTAAACTGCAGCTTTATGAGTACATTGGAAAAATAGGGGAATATAACCCAAATATTCATTTGAGTTTTACTACATATTAGCCATAAGGCTCCATAAACCTTGTGGGTTGATGAAAGTGTTGCCAGAAGTGATGTAAAGGATGTGTAATGGAAAAGCCAATCCTGTATTACTCTGTACTCCATCATCATTTACTAATAAAAGGAGATTAAAAATTAAAATAAAATAATCTCCACTAGTACTTTCTGAAAGTACCATCTAGATATAAGAAACACCAAGCCACAACTACAACTACATAAACATTCTGCATTATTAGAAACTCTGATAATTTATTATTTATCAAATATTTACTTAGAATCTACTATGGTAACGTGCTGCTCTGTGTACTCTAAGGCCCTGGGTTCGATCCCCAGCACTGCAAAAATGGGGAAAGAACCTGGCAGCCCATTCTCAAAACAATCAGCCATTGAAAACCCTATAAGTAGCAGAGAAGCACTGACATACTTCTAGGCATGGCATAGTGTTGGGGAGTGTTTCATTCTGTTGTACAAAGGGTGGCTATGAGTTGGACCTGACTCACCAGCACCTAACAACAACAACAACAACATTATAATGGGTACTTTTTTTTTTTTTAGCAGTTGTTGGGAGTTGAAACCAGGGCCTCACAAATACTTGGCAAATGCTGTACCACTAGGCTTCAACCCCAACCCGTTTTTAATTTTTAATTTTGAGATAGGGTTTCACTACGTTATGTAGGCTGCCTCTGGCCTCAAACTTGAGATCCTCCTGCCTCAACCTTTGGAGTCACTGGTATTAGAGACATGTACCACCACACCTAGACTCTGGCAGGTAGTTTTCTAAGTAAAACAGATAAAATTATTGTCAGATGCTATAAGCTCACAAATAACTCCAGAACAGCCTGTTGATGAAAGAAAGCTGACTTTATTGTTTACTACAATAAGAAATCACTACCTGATAGAGCCTAAATAGCATCTCCAAGGGGGAGGGCAAAGTTGGAATGTTTATAAGGTTTGTGGATCTGATTTTAGAGGGCTTTTCAATTCTGGAAGCTTGATTACAATTGGGTAAGAATCGTACTATATTAGGATAAGTGGACACAGCAAAGCAAGGATTTTGAAGAGTCTGGAGACTACATTAGTTTTCTATTGCTGCTATTTAAAAAAAAAATCACATGTGGGGGCACTTGGAAGGCTGAGACAGGAGCATCCCAAGTTCTAGTCCAGCTCAGTCTACATAGTGAGATCCTGCCTCAAAAAACAAGCAAAACAAGTCTAGGGTTATCTCAGTTAGTAGAGTGCTGCTCAAAAAACAAGCAAAACCAACCAAACAAACAATAAAGTCTAGCATGGGTCTCACCTGGCTTAAGGTCAAAGAATCTACAAGGCTACTTCTTTGCAGAGACTCTAGAAGAGAATCTGTTTCCTTGCCTTTTCCATCTTCTAGAGACTGTCCAGACTCCTTGGCTCTTAGCACTTTCCTCTATTTTCAAAGCCAGCAATAGTTGATTGAGTTGGGGTATTTGTTTGTTTCATTTTTAGGTTACTAGAGGACTGAACCTAGGGCCTAGTACATACTTTGCAAGCACTCTACCACTACACTCCTCCCTCAGCCCATTTTAAAATTTCTTATCTTGAGACAGTCTCACTGATCTACACAGGCTGCTTCTGGCCTTGGCTTGTGAACCTCCTGCCTCTGCCTCCCAAATCACTGAGATTAAAGGCATGTGCCACCACATTCAGCACAGTTGAGTATTTTTTAAATCACATCACTCTGACCTTCTATTCTGCCTCCCTATTCATTTAATATGTCAATAAATATATGCACTTTTATATTATGTGTGATCTAAAAGTATATCCTTTGATGATACTTCTAATTATTTTGGACCAACTCAGATCACTAAGAATATTCTTCCCATTTTAATACAAATGAAAAATCCCAATCTTTTTTTTTTTTTTTTTTTTTTTTGCAGTACTGGGGGTTGAACCCAGGGCCTCGCGCTTGCATGCTCTGCAAGTGCTGAACCACTGAGCTGCACCTCCAGCCCATTTTTTTACTTTTTGAGACAGGGTCTTACTAAGTTACGCAGACTGCCTCTGGTCTCAAACTTGCGATTCTCCCGCCTCCACCTCCCAAGCCACTGGGATTACAGCCGTGTTCCACTGTGCCAGGCTTTCCCAGTCAATCTTAAATCCATCTGCTGCCTTAGTTCCTCCTTCACTATGTAAAATAGCCTAGGCACAGGTTCTTCAGATTAGTATGTGAATATCTTTGAGTGAGCATTATTTTGCCCACCACAGAATATAGTCACTTGAAGCCATCTATTGAACATCTGAGAAGTTCATTGTTCATTTAGATGGGATTTAGAAAAGCCTGAAAAATAAAGCTATTTATAATTTTTTCTTTCTGGTCAAAAGAATAGTAGGATAGTAGCACGTTATATTGAAAAAGACAATGGAAGAGTAAAACTATGCTACTGATGACAGTAACCTATGTAGACCCTAATGGTGGCAATTTTCAATATTCCCAATTTATAGTCATTCTTCAACCTGAGTTGGAGGCCATTAACATCTAGGGTCATACCAATCCAAATCTCCACTGTAACTTGGAGTGGCGTAATCCTGCTGGAGAACTATAGGAGAGGGGGAAACACATAACTCAGGGTTAAACCATCTGACCCACGCTGGGATTTAGCTCAGTTGGTAGAGCACTGCACTGCAGTCTCTGAGGTCCCGAGTTCAGTTCCCAGCACCACAAAAATTGGAGAAGGACCTGGCAATCCACTCCCAAGGCAATCCTGAAAAACAGTCAGCCATTGAAAACCCTATGAGGGTCACTATGAGTCGGATACCGACTCGACAGCACCTAACAACAACAACAACAAACCATCTGAGAGGCCAAGTGGCTGGAGTATTTATACAACTCCTCTTGGTCCTTGTTGAGGGCTGCTCCTGGAGACAGTAATTCCACAGCAAGTCCTACTTGTATGTGAGCAGAGCAGACTCCAGTAGTCAGAGAATGTTCTCAGCCAAATAAACATAGAAAGACCTGCACAGTTGAAATTCAAACTAATATTTTTGAATGGTAGGGGTGAGTTGCGAAGGTAGGGGCACCAAGCAGCATCTGCTTCAATGTTAATTACTCAATTTACTACGTGGGAGGCACAAGGTTTGACACTTTAGGTGGATTATTTAATCTTTATCTTTTCCATCCTGCCTTTCCCATCACCCCATGCCACCCAAACCACTCATCAGTATCACCGACAATCTCCCTTTGTCAAATCCGAAAGTTAAATCTTTACCTCTGCCTTAGAGTCATTCAAATCAGCTGACTATTCCCTTTTGCTGAAACACTTTCTTCAGTGGATTTTTGAGATGCTGCACTCTGCTAGTTTCTTTTTTACTGCCCTGGCTGCTGCTTTTTACCCTCATTTGTTAGGGATCCTTCATTTGTTCCTAAGTTCTGAATAGAGGTGACCAAAGACTTGGTTGTTAGCCTTTTACTCTTTCTCTCCATGTTATTTTTCATCTAGAGTCCAGGCTCAGCAAACTCTCTGAAAAGGTAGAAACTATTTAAGGCCTTTGCAGGCCATGTCAAAAAAAAAAAAAAATCAAAGATTTTATGCATGTACTTATTTAACAACAAATGTTTCCATAAAAATTTTCTTGATAAAATTCAAAATATAATTAAATAAACTTTATAATGCACCACTACCACTGAGAAGAATAAAAAAAGTTAATAGCTGCTAACATTTCATTTAATTTTTATTCAAAGATAGTATTTCCTATTATCAAAAGGGAATTCAAATATTCTTTTATTGCTTGGTTATTTGACACAAGGTCTTGCTATGTAGCCCAGGCTGGTCTCAAACTCGTGATTATCCTGCTTCAGCCAAGGGCTGGGAATACAGACATGAACCACCACACTCCGCTGTATTTCATTTTTGAGAACAGTTTTTCACAAGTATAGATACTGCCAAATATCTGGCATCAATCCATTGCATGTGATATTAATTGAGAGTGTTCATTGATGGAAGAAACTTCTAAAATTCAATTAGATTCTTCCCTTTTTATGTTTTTTTAGCATACATTACATGAAGAGTAATCAACTCCAATTGAAGATTGGATGGGAAATCCTCAATTGTACAGTTAAATGGGTTTTGAAATATAAAATTTTCTTTATAGCTGAAGTAAGGTTCAAAATAGGCTATAGGAACTATAGTGGGAACTCAGAAAAGATATCTGGTGTACATATATGTGGTAATGAATTATGATTTCCTGTTTTACCCTGGCAGTACAGGAAGCATATATGGCACCTTAGTGTGCTTTGTAATTCAAAGATAGTTCTTGTCAAAATGATTTTAATTCTGTAAAAGTTACACATATAAACATTTTTTTGTGTGTGTGGTACTAGGGGGCTGAACCCAGGGTCTCTCATGTACTTTGCAACTGCTCTACTGCTTGCCTATACCTCAGCCCATTTTTAAATTTTTTTATTGTGAATCAGGGTCTCACTGAGTTATGCAAGCTACTGCTGGCCTAGAACTCAGAATCCTCTTGCTTCCACCTCCCGGGTCTCTGGGATTGCAGGCATGTGCCACCATACATGCCTCCAAACACTGTTTTGACTTGTAATTTTAGTTTAAACTCAGTAAGAAACATGATCACATCTTCAGCAAAAGCTAATTTCTGAAACTATATAGTGTCCAGAATCAGTGGTAGATATGTTCTTATTCATAAGAATTTTATATCACCTCACAACATTGTTCACAGCAGCCAAAAGATAAACATAGCAGAAGTGTGCATTAAAGGATAAATGGATAAACACAATGTGTTATACCTATAATAGAATTTTAATCAACCTTAAAAAGGAAGGAAATTGACATGCGCTACTTGGATGAATTCTAAGTGAAATAAGCCAGCTGCGAATAGAAAATGACTGTCTGATTCCATTTACATGAGGTACCAAGAGTAGTCAAATTCACAGAGACAGAAAGTAGATAGGTGGTTGCAAGAGGTTGGAGATTGGGGTGAATTCATTAATTATTAATAGGTATAGAGTTTCAGTTTTTCGGGATCAAAAGAGTTCTGCAGATGCATGGTGGTGATGGTTTCCTAATAATGTGAATATATTTCGTATTACTGAACTAACTGTACACTTCAAAATGGCTAAGGGGCTTTATGTGCATTTTATTACAGTTTTTTAAAATGTCCACCTTAGCCTTGAGCTCTAACAATCACAATACTAATTGAACTTAAGCCATAAAACTGTTGTATGGCAGATCAAGTCAGAATATACAGATTTGTCTCTGAAAAAAGAAATCCTAGAATTCATGATGGTTAGGTCCAGAAGAGCAAATGAAATTTTCTATCAGCACTGTTGGCTTGTTAACATGATTTTTTTTTTTTTTTGAGGTACTGAGGAGTTGAACCCAAGGACCTTACCCATGCTTTTGCAGCACTTTACCAGTGGCAACGCCAGCTCATTTTTTACTTTTTATTTTGGAACTGTGTCTGGCTAAGTTATGCACACTGCCTCTGGCCATGAACTTGCAATCCTCCTGTCTCCACCTCCCAAGCCACTGGGATTATAGGTGTGTGCCACCATGCCCAGCTTAAAATCAAACCTTTTGTGCTTCAAATGACACCATGAAGAAACTGAAAAGTTAGACCAGGTGCACTAGCACCTACCTGTATTCCCAGTGACACAGGAGGTAAAGGCAGGAGGATCACCAGTTTGAGGCCAGATGCAGTATGCACAACTTTAACAAGACTTTGTCTCAAAATAAAAAATAAAAAGGGACTGGGGGCAGCTCAGTGGTAGAGCACTTGCCTAGCATGCATGAGGCACTGGTTTCAATCCCCTAATACTGTCCAAAAAGACCAAAAAAAAAAAAAAAAAAAAGGTGAAAAGATAGAAAACAAACTAGCTTTTTTATAGTCCTCAAAGGATCTTGACAGACCTTTCCCCCAAAAAGAGACATGACAGACCAATATGCCCAGAAGGTACTTAAATTAACATTGTTAGCCATCAAATCAATGAGATACCACTTCACAGACCCTAAGATGGCTATCATCAAAATGACAGATAATTACAAGTGTTGGTAAGATGTGGAGAAATTGGAACATTTTTGCATTGCTAATGTATTGCTAGGGTATAAGGCAGCACAAATGCTTTGGAAGATAGCCTGTCAGTTCCTCAAAAATTTAAACATGGGTGTGGTGTAGCTCAGTAATAGAGTGCATGCTCAGCATGATCAAGGCCCTGAGTTCAATCCTTAGCCCCTACCCCCCAAAAAGGTACCATGTTATCTACACCCACATGTCTGTCAGTTTGCTGTACTGTGGGAGATTGGTGTGTTGCTGGGATGCTGCAAGCTATGCCACAGGTATTATAGATACCAGCAAGGCCACCCAGGGTGGACAGGTTTCAGCTGAGCTTCCAGACTAAAACCAACTAAGAAGGAGGACATGGCTAACCCACTCTGAAACAATTAACTATTGAAAACCCTATAAATAGCAGAAAAAGACTGTCAGACTTAGTGCCAGAAAATGAGTGCCATAGGTTGGAAGTCACTCAAAAGAAAGTGGGCAAGAGTTGTCTTCTCAAAGTACAGTTGGCCTTAATGACAAGAATGGAGTAAAGCCCAAGGGACCTTCATTTGCTGATATAGTATGACTCAAAATGAGAAGGAACAGCTGTAAACATCCATCAATAATTGGAATGTGGAATGTACATAGAACGAATCTAGGAAAATTAGAAACTGTCAAAAGGGAAATGGAGTGTATAAACATCAACATTCCAGGCATCAATGAGCTAAAATGGACTGGCATGGACCATTTTGAATTAGAGAATCATATGATCTACTGTGCTGGGAATGACAGATTAAAGAGAAATGGGGTTGCCTTCAACATCAAAAAAGACATCTCAAGATCTGTCCTGAAGTACAATGCTATCAATGACAGAATAATATCCATACGCCTACAAGGAAGGCCAGTTAATATGACTACTTTTTAAACTTACACACCCATTACTAAGACTACAAATGAAGATATGGAAGATTTTACCAGCTTCTGCAATCTGAAATAGATCAAACATGAAATCAGGATGTACTGATAATTACTGTAGAATGGAATGCAAAAGTTGGAAACAAAGAAGAAGACTCAGTGGTTGGAAAATATGGCTTTGGTGACAGAAAGGATACTGGAGAACACCTGATAGAATTTTGTCAAACCAATGAACTTTTTATTGCAAATACACTTTTTTCACCAACATAAACAGTGACTATACACATGGAATTCTCCATGTGTATACAGATGGAACATACAGGAATGAAATTAACTACATTTGTGAGAAAAGACAATGGAAAAGCTCAATATCAAAAGTCAGAACAAGACCAACTGCTAATGTGGACCAGATCATCAACTGCTTATATGCGGGTTCAAAAATGAAACTGAAGAAAATTAGAACAAGTGTATGAAAGTCAAGGTATGACCTTGAGTATATCCCACCTGAGTTCAGAGACTACATTAAGAACATATTTAATGCATGAGCCACTAATGATTGCAGACCAGATGAGTTGTGGTATGACATCAAAGACATCATTCATTAGGGAAGCAAAAGGTTATTAAAAAGACAGGAAAAAAAGAAAAGACCGAGTTACATGTCAAAAGAGATGTCAAGCAGCTAAAGTAAAAGGGAGACTTGACAAACTTAAAGAACTCAGCAGAAGATTTCAAAGGGCAGCTGAAGAAGACAAAATCAAATATTATAATGACATGTTCAAAGAACTGGAGATAGCAAACAAAAAAGAAAGAACACTCTCTGTTTTCTCAAGGTTAAAGAATTAAAGAAAAAATTCAAGCCTTAAATGGCAATAATGAAGGGAAAATATCATGTGAAGCAGGAAACATCAAAAGAAGATGGAAAGAATACACAGAAAGATTATACCAAAAAAATTGATGGATGACCAACTATTTGAAGAGGTTGCATGTGATCAGAAACCAATGGTACTGGTGGACAAAGTGGAAGCTTCCCTGAAGGAATTGGTGAAACATAAGGCTCCAAGAATTCGTGGAATATCAATTGAGATGTTTCAACAAACAGATGCAGCACTGGAGGTGCTCACACATTTATGCCCAGAGATTTGGAAAATGGCAATCTGGCCAATTAACTGGAAGAGATCCATATTATTGCCTATTCCCAAGAAAGATGATCCAACCAAATGTGGAAATTATTGAATGGCATCACTAATATCACATACAAGTAAAATTTTGCTAAAGATCATTTAAAAGTGACTGCAGCAGTATATAGATGGGGAACTGCCAGAAAATTAAGCCAGATTCAGAAGAGGACATGAAGCCAGGGACATCATTGCTGATGTCAGATAGATACTCACTGAAAGCAGATATACCAGAAGTATGTCTATCTATGTTTGACTATGCAAAGGCATTTGATCATGTGGATCATAACAAGTTATGGATAACATTGTGAAGAATGGGAATACCAGAGCACTTAACTGTACTCTTGAGGCATCTGTACATGGACCAGGAGGCAGTTGTTCAAACAGAACAAGAAAACACTGCCTGGTTTAAAGTCAGGAAAGGTGTGCATCAGGGCTGTGTCCTTTCACCATACTTCTTCAATCTCTATGCTGAGCAAATAATCCAAGAAGCTGGACTATATGAAGAAGAACATGGCATAGTGATTGGAGGAAGTCTCATAAACAACCTGCATTATGCAGATGACACAACTGTGCTCACTGAAACTGAAGGTTTAGAATATGTACTGGTGCCAGGCACTGTGGCACATTCCTGTAATCCTAGTGGCCTGAGAGGCGGAGGCAGGAGGATTGCAAATTCGAGACCAAAGGCAGTCTGCGTAACTTAATGAGACCCTGTCAAATAAAAAATAAAAAAATGGGCTGGGGGTGCAGCTCCGTGATCCAGCATTTGCAGAGCATGCAAGCGCGAACCCTGGGTTCAACCCCAGTACCACAAAAACAAACAAACAAACAAAAAAACAACAAAAACATGTACAGGTGAAGATCAAAGAATACAGCCTTCAGTGTGAATTGCACCTTAACATCAACAATACAAAAATCCTTACAACTGGGTAACTATGTAACTTCATGATAAAAGGATAAAAGATTGAGGTTGTCCAAGCTTTTGCTTTATGGTTCTATAATCAACACCCACGGAAGCAGCAGTCAAGAAATCAAAAAATGGATTACACTGTTGCAAAAGACCTCTATGAAGTGCTCAAAAGTAAAGATGTCACACTGAAGGTGAAGGTGCACCTGACTCATGCCATGGTATATTTAGTCACATCATATGATTGTGAAAGCTGGACATTGAATAAGGGAGACAGGAGAAGAATTGATGCTTTTGAATTATGATGCTCGAGAAAAATATTGAATATACCATGGACTACCAAAAGAACCAACAGATCTGTCCTAGAAGTGTAACCAGAGTACTTCTGGGAAGCAAGGATGGCTAGATTGCATCTGACATATTTTGGACATGTTGTCAGGAAGA
The DNA here is from genome assembly GCA_007922755.1 of Pedetes capensis. Classification (NCBI taxonomy): domain Eukaryota; kingdom Metazoa; phylum Chordata; class Mammalia; order Rodentia; family Pedetidae; genus Pedetes; species Pedetes capensis. The sequence continues at coordinate 131,407 of VMDO01003202.1, forward strand.
ACCAATCCCTGGAGAAGGGCATCATGCTTGGGAGAGTGGCATGTCAATGAAGAAAAGGAAGGCCCTCAGCTAGGTGGGTTGACATAGTGCCTGCAACAATGGACTTAAACATAGAAAGATTGTGTGCCTAGCACAGAGTTGGGGAGTGTTTTGTTCTGTTGTTCATAGGGTCACTATGACTCAGACCCCTCTCAACAGCACCTAACAACAGCAAACAACAACAACAACAACAACCAGAAGCTATTATAAAAACGACTAAAGGAAAACCACTTGAAATTACTTGAATTTTTTTTTTTTTTTCTGTACTTGGAGGTTGAACCGAGGGCCTTTTACCTACTTTGCAAGTGCTCTATCACTGGGTGGCACCCACAGCCTGTTTTTTTATTTTCTTTTAAATATTTATTTACTTCCTTACTATTTTTTACATTGAAACCAGGACCTCACACATGCATTTTGCAAGTGTTCAAACACTGAGCTGTACATATACCCCATTTTTTACTTTGTATTTTGAGACAGGGTCTCACTAAGCTACACAGACTACCTATGGTCTTGAACTTGCGATCCTCCTGCATCTACCTCCCGAGAACTGGGGTTAAAAACCTGTGCCACTGGGCCTGGCACCATAGAATTATAGGTGTGTGCCACTGGGCCCAACTTGATATACTCCTTTTTTTGTTTGTTTGTTAGGGTTGGGAATTGAGCCCAGGACCTTACAAAAGCTAGGCAATCACTCTACCATTGAGCTATATCCCCAGGTCTTGCCTTATTTCTGAATTGACTATTGATATTGCTCCCATTATTTTCAACGCTGACCAACTGTTCTCACTAATGAGTTAATCTTAAACAAGTTGATTATTCTGGGATATATTTCTTCGGCTGGTGCAATCAAGCATGATTTAATTATCAACCTCCCATCAGTAAATGGCTTTCTTTGCTTGACTAACAAATGAGTCACTCAGAAACTTACTTTGGTAATTACTTCCTTTTCACATTTTATTTTTGTGAAGAAGTTTAGTTATGATGGGATATAGCATTTAAAATTTTCAATCTATGACCTAGCTTCATAAGTCACAGTTTTCATTTCTGCCTTATCTTATTGGTTGCACAAGTCTTCCCTAGTCAATGTGGGAGAGGATTGTACAAGAACATGAATTCAGGATGCAGGGATCATTGGGGGCATTTTAGAGGCTGCCTACCATAATTTTCTTTATAGAAAAGTGCATCAACAAAAAATACAGGTGTAAACATTACCTTTTATTTCTTTTTTGTTCTATTTTGTTTTGAGACAGGTCTTGCTACATAGCTCAGGTTGTCGTGGAACTTGTTATACACCCTATGCCTCAAACTCTTGATCCTTTTGCCTCTGCCTCTTCAGCTCTTTGATTACCAGCATGCACAAATGGCTAATTTCTTTTAAAAATTTGTTTTTATTGTAATAATTCTAATGTCAACATTAAAAAAAGTAGTTAGTGCAAATTCACACATGACTCATAAGTCTCTATTCTTCCTCCCTCCTCAACTAAGAATTCAAAAATCCTATTAAGGCAACTGTGAATATTAATGCTTTTGCCTGTCATAATTCATTTATTTTCTTTCAACAGTTGTTTGTCAAGTTCCTATTATATACCAGGCAGCATTCTAGGCATTCTAGGCCTCAGAGACAGCAGTGAACAAAATTAAGTCCTTCTTCTCATAAAATGGGACTCCCATATTAGTGAAGACACACACTTGCATTAAAACTGCCAAGTATACATGCAAAGTATCAAGTTATTAAAACTATCAAGTATAAATGCAAAGAGGAAAATCAACAAAGGCATGGAGAATAGGAACTAATTTAGATGGGTTGGTCAGGAAATACCTCTCACAGATGAATTTTGAGCAAAACCTGGAAGTAATTTTTTAATAACTATTAACTCCAAAACAGATAAGCATTAGTTTTTTATTATTGCATAAGAAATTATTCAAAACCTAGTGACTTAAATGATAATAACTATTTAGCTGGGTGCAGTGGCACACACTTGTAATCCCAGCAGCTTGGGAAGCAGAGGCAGGAGGATTGCAAGTTCGAGACCAGAGGCAGTCTGCATAATTTAGCAAGACCCTGTCTGAAAAAAAAAAAAGTTAAAAAAATGGGCTCAGGGTGCAGCTCAATGGTACAGCACTTGCAAAGCATGCAAGCGCAAGGCCATGGGTTCAACCCCCAGTACTACAAAAAAAAAAAAAAAAAAAGATAACCATTTATTATCTCACAAATTCTGTGCAATTGAGAATTCAGGTGGCTTTGCTGGGCAGTTATGCCTTGGGGTCTCAGAGGTTATAGTTATTTGACGGCTTGACTGGGGATGGAGGCTCTGCTTTCCTGATGACTCCCTGACATGACTGACAGGTCAATGCTGGTTTAGAGGGCCCAGTACCTCCCCAAGAGGTTTCTTTGTAAGGCCATTCATGTATCCTCATGGCGTGGAGGCTAGTTTAACCAAGAGTGTGTATTTCAAGAGACAAGACAGAAGCTATAATGTCTATTATGAAGTCACACCCTGTCACTTTTGTTCCATTCTATTGATTACATAGGTTAGTCCTGAATCAGCATGGGAAGGAACTATGTAAGGTCATGTACTATATAATAGGAAGTGAGGGTCATTGGGAACTATCTTGGAAACTAGTTATCGCAATCTGGACCATTATTTTTTCTTAGTTTGTAATGATTTTGTGCAATAACAAAGGGGAAAAACCCACTAACAAACACTAAAGTCTAATTTTTTATGTTGGTTTAATTCTATTTCCTTATCTACATTCAAAACCTTGTGTATATATTACTTCTTATTTGAATATATTCCCTTTTGGTGTATAAATTTAAATGTTTAACTATAAAGAGTACAAAAACACATCTTAAAAAAAGGAATTACCTTGTTGAGAAGGTTTTTTAATATTTACTCATTAGTTTATTCTTAAGTGAGCCTAGATTGTCTTTCAAGAAATTTCCCCAGAGCCAGGCATGGTGCTATATACTTGTAGTACAGCTTCTTGGATGGCTGAAGCAAAAGGATCATTTAAATCCATCAGTTCAAGACCAGCATGGGCAACATAGTGAGATCCCATCTTTAAAAAAAATTTTTTTTTGTCCACTCATTTGATTAAATCAGCAGTGTTCATAGTATTATTCCCTTACTGTTCTTTTAACATTTGTGGAGTCTGTAATAATGTCATTTCTAATACTGATAATTCGTATCTTTTCTTTTTTTACTTGGAGCAATCTGGCTAGAGGTTTATCAATTTTATTAATCTTATCATACAGCCATTTCTGATTTATTAACATTATTTTCTATTTCATTTGTCTTTGTTCTGATTTTTATCATTACCTTCCTTCTGCTTATTTGGGGATGTATTTGTTCTTATTTTTCTAATTGCTTAAGATACAAGCTAAAGTCATTGATTTGAGACATTTCTTTCTCCCCCTAAGTACTATTTTAGAATGGGAGAAGGACGTGGCAATCCACACCCAAAGCAATCCTGAAAACAATCAGCTATTGAAACCCCTATGAGGGTTGCTATGAATCGGACCTGACTTGATGGCATCCAACAACAACAACAAATTGTTATAGTGGCATTCTACAAATATCAATCTATATTGTGTTCCTTTTCCATTAGTAAAAAGTACTTTCTAGTTGGGTGTGTTGGTACATGCTTATAATTCAGGAGGCTAAGCAGAGGATTGACAAGAGTTTGAGTCATCTTTGTATATATAGTGAGTTCAAGGCCAGCCCTGGCTTCACAGTGAGACCTTGTCTCAAAAAAACCAAAACAAACAAAAAAACCTATACACCTGTAATCTCAGCACTTGAGAGGCTGAAGGAGGATGAAGGAGTTTGAAGCAAACCTGGGCTACATAGTGAGACCCTGTCTTAAACCAAACCAAACCAAACCAAACCTAAACAACAACAACAATAACAATAAAAGAAACAAAAACAAAGATACTTTATAATTTACCTTCTGATTTCTTCTTCAACAATGTGTATTAGAAATGTATTATTCAATTTCCATATACTGGGGGATTTTCCAAAGATGTTTCTATTATCGGTTTCTAATTTAATTCCACTGTGGTTAGAGAATTTGTCTTGTATAATTTGAGTCTTTCTACATGTACTGAGAATTCTTTTATGGCCTAGAAGATGAGCTACTTTTCTAGGCATTCTGGGTACACTGAAAAGAATGTGTGTTCTGCTGTTGTTGGGTGGAGTGTTCTGAAAATGGTAATTACATCAAACTGATTATATTGTTCAAATTTTCTATTGTCCTTACTGTTTTTTTGTCTACTTGTTCTATCAATTTTGAGTGCTGAAAACTGTCTATAATTGTGGATTTATTTCTCATTTTATTTGTATCAGTTTGCTTTATATTTTAAGCTCTATTAGGTGAATAAATATTTAGGATTATTATGTCATCCTGATGAATTGACCACATTGTCATATAAAATGACCTTCTTTATCCTTAGTTATATACTTTCTTCTGAAATCTACTTTGATATTAATATAGTCTGTGTTTTCTTTTGATTAATGTTAGCATACCTATTTATGTCTTTATATTTAAAATGCATTTCTTCTGGAAGGCATGTAATTGGATCTTACTTTTGTAGGCAATCTGGTTTTTTTTTTTTCTTTCTTCTGAAACAGGGTCTTACTCTGTATCCCAGGCTGGTCTGAACTCCCAATCCTCCTCCCTCAGCCTCCCCAGTGCTTGGATTACAGACAGGTACCCCCATACCCCCACCTGATATCTATCTTTCAACTGGAATGCTTAGGTAATTTGTATTTAATGTGTTATTGACATAATTAAGTTTAAATGTATCATCTTGATGTTTGTTATTTGTCCCACTTGGTTTCTGCTGTTCTTCTTTTGGATTGAGTGCTTTTTTTAAATGATACTATTTTTCTTCTTTGTTGGGTATTAGCTATAAGTCTTTGTTTTATTAATTATTGTTTTGTTGCTGTTGCCTTGTTGTTAGGTGCCATTGAGTCTGGTCTGACCTATAGTGACCCTATGTATAACAGAACAAAACATTACCAACACTGTGCCATACACATGATCTTTTTTTTTTTTTTAATGTTTGAACCAATTGTTGTAGTCACTGTTTCTTCTCATGTTGAGTCATGCCACATCATTAAATGTATGTCCCTGGGGCATTACTCCATTTCCATCATTAAGGTCCACTCTACCTTGAGGAGGCAATTCTTCCCCAATCTTTTGAATGCCTTCCAGCCTGGGGGGGGGGGCGGTCCTCAATTTCTAGCACTGTATTTGACAGTGCTTTTCTGTTATTCATACGGTTTTCAATGGCTAATTGTTTTGGGAGTGGGCGGCTGGGTCCTTCTCCCTAGTCTTAGTCTGGAAGCTCAGTTGAAATCTGCACACCAGGGGTGGCCCTGCTGGGGTTCATGATATATTTAATCATTCCCCTCCAGGACTCCCTCCATCCCCTTGCAAAAGAAAATGAAGGCACGTGTGTTTACAAAGTCTTGTATAGGAATGTTCATAGCAGCTTTATTTGTAATAGTCCCAAGCTGGAAACAATCTAAGTGTTTACTAATACATGAATGGATAAATGGATTTGGTATATTCATACAACAGAATACTTCTCAATAAAAAGGAACGAACTGTGGATACATGTAAGAATGACTCTCAATTATGGCATGAGAAAAAAAGTAGACTAAAAAATAAGAGCATTTATTATGATTACATTTATATAAAATTCAAAAAATACAAATTATTCTATAAAGAAACTATATCTGTAGTTATCTAGGGATTGGTTAGGGGGTAGGCTAAAGCAGGAATGGGTGGAAAGGATTCCAAGGGAACACAAAGAAGCTTTTGGGGCAATAGCTATATTTAGTAATCTTGTTTGTGGTGATTTCATGAAAATACATGTCAAAATCCGTCAAATTGTGTACCTTAAAAATGGGCAGATTATTGTATGTCACTTACACTGCAATAAAGTTACCAAAAAATTGTAAAGTAAGGAGAAAAAAAATCTGATCTATGATCTTACTACTCAAATATGAAAACTATTAGCAATTTGGTCACTACCAAACTCTACACACATTTTCAGACACCCACACAGTATCTCAATTATTTTATTTATTTATTTATGGATTGATTAATTTTGTGGTACTTAGAGGGTGAACCCAGGGCCTCACACATACTTTGCAAGTGCTCTACCACTGGGCTGCACCTCCAGGCCATTTTTCATTTGTTTTTTCAATCTTGAGACAGGGTCTTGCTAAGTTACACAGGCTGCCTTTGGCCTTAAACCTGCAATCCTCTTGCCTCTGCCTCCTGAGTCACTGGGATTACAGGCATGAGACACTATGCCTGGCTCAATTTTTCCAAAAATACTAGTACTCCTTTGTATTAATAAAATAGCTTGACCTTCTTCCTATTTATAGGGCCAGTTATTTGTCATAGTAATAGTTGCTATTATTGTTCTAATTGTATTGAAGTTATTTTTGTTTCAATATTCAGTCATCCAAATAACACACCTTCAAAGTTCCTACATATACCTTCTTACCCCCACAATCACAAGTAATATTAGATACTTAATCTCAGAAAAAAATGAACATTCACAAGTTCATACTATAAGTAATTGATTAAATCAATGGGGGAGAAAAGACAGCCCTTCCTAATAGTAGAGCTCCAATTAAAAAATACAGAAAGAAGAAAATAGAAAACTACCACATGGAAAACATCAGAGTAATAACTGTTAAAGACAAGTCCACTGATCCACTAAAACTAGTGGGTGAATTTGAGGAGAATCAAGTAGCATACTCTCTAAGTATCTCCCCCAAGAGATCTATTAACTAAAAAGAGCAAGATATTACAGTATAAAAATCTGGCAGAAACCATCTCAAGCAATTAAGTGATTAAGGTCAACATCAGTAATAAATAAGACATGTCAACATTGTTGTTGTTGTTAGGTGCTGTCGAGTTGGTATCAGACTCATAGTGACCCTACATACAATAGGCGAAACACTGTTGTCACGCTTCTCTGCCATTTACAGGGTTTTCAATAGCTGATTGTTTGTTGGCAGTGAGCTGCTGGGTCCTTTTCCCAAGCCTATAGCACCTAGTGTTTCCGGGAGGTCTCCCATCCAAGTACTAGCCAGGCCCAACCCTGCTTACCTTCTGAGATCTGACACCACAGTGGTATGGCTGCAGCCATGTCAACATTATGAATCCCATTATATGAGGGACTGAGGACACTTCAGTACATGATATTCTCCCAAAAGGCATAACCTCAGTTCAATCACAAGAAAATACCAAACTGAAATTGAGAAGTACACAAAAGAACTGATTAATGCTCTTCACTAGTGCTAATGGCATGAAAGACATGGTAAAACTGAGAGAAGATTGAAAATGAAGGAGATAGAGAAGTAACTAAATGCATCTTCTGGTAACATTCTGGAACAGAAAGGAATTAATGGGAAAATTGATGAAATAGGAATAAGGTTCTTGGTTTAATTAATAGTATTTTACCAAGTGTTTATTTCTTGATTACAATCATTGTACTAGGTTTATGTAAGATGGTAACAGTAGGGGAAGCTACTTGAGGTATATAAGAAAACTGTACTATTTCTGCAAACTTTCTGTAAATCTGTAATCAGTTCAAAATAAAATTTGAAAGACTAAATGAAACTTTGACTATGAAGCATGACTACATATGTGGAAAGAGATGATGGAAAAGCTCTATACAAAAATGTCAAAACAAGACCAGGTGCTGACTGTGGATCAGACCATCAACTTCTCATATGCAAGTTAAAACTGAAGAAAATTAGAACAAGTATAGGAGAGCCATGGTATGACCTTGAGTATATCCCACCTGAGTTCAGAGACCACCTCAAGAATAGGTTTAACTCATTAGACACAAATGATAGGAGACCACACAAGTTGTGGCATGACAACAAAGACATCATTCAAGAAGGAAGCAAAAAGTTATTAAAAAGACAAGAAAAAAAAAAAAAGACCAAATTACATGTCAAGAGATGCTGGAACTTGCCCATGAACGTCGGGCAGCTAAAGTAAAAGGAAGACATGATGAAGTTAAGGAACTAAACAGAAGATTTCAGAAGGCAGCTCGAGAAGACAAAAACAAATATTATAATAACATGTGCAAGGAGCTGGAGGCAGAAAACCAAAAGGGAATAACACTCTGTGTTTCTCAAGTTTAAGGAAGTGAAGAAAAAATTCAAGCCTCGAGTGGCAGTAGTGAAAGATTCTACAGGGAAAATATTAAATGATGCAGGAAACATCAAAAGAAGATGGGAAGAATACACAGAGTCATTATACAAAAAAGAATTGGTAGATGACCAACCATTTCAGGAGGTTACATATGAAGAGGAACCAATGGTATTGAAGGATGAAGTGGAAACTGCCTTGAAAGAACTGGTGAAACACAAGGCTCCAGGAATTGATGGCATACCAATAGAGATGTTTCAACAAACAGATGCAGCACCGGAGGTGTTAACCTGTTTATGCCAACAGATTTGGAAAACAGCTACTTGGCCAACTGACTGGAAAAGATCCATATTTGTGCCTATTCCCAAAAAGGTGATCCAACTGAATGTGCAAACTATCGGACAATATCATTAATATCACACACAAGCAAAATTTTACTAAAGATCATTCAAAAGCGACTGCAGCAGTATATAGACAGGGAATTACTGGAAAATCAAGTGGGATTCAGAAGAGGGTGGGGAACCAGGGACATCATTGCTGATGTCAGGTGGATATTAGCCAAAAGTAGAGAATATCAGAAAGACGTCTATGTTTTATTGACTATGCAAAGGCATTTGACTGTGTGGATCATAATAAATTATGGATAACACTTCAGAAAATGGGCATACCAGAGCACCTAATTGTACTCATGAGAAATCTGTATGTGAACCAGGAGGCAGTTGTTCAAATAGAACAAGGAAACACTGACTGGTTTAAAGTTGAGAAAGGTGTGCATCAGGGCTGCACACTTTCACCCTATTTCTTCAACTTATACGCTGAGCAAATAATCCGAGAATCTGGACTTTATGAGGAAGAACGCAGCATCAGGATTGGAGGAAGACTCATTAACAACCTGCGTTATGCAGATGACACAACTCTGCTTGCTGAAAGTGAAGAGGATTTAAAACATTTACTGATGAAGATCAAAGATCATAGCCTTCAATATGGGTTGGGACTAAATATCAACAAAACAAAAATCCTTAAGACTGGGTCAGTGTGCAACTCCACAATAAATGGAGAAAGATTGAGGTTGTCCAAGGTTTTGCTTTGCTTGGCTCTATAATCAACACCTGTGGAAGCAGCAGTCAAGAAATCAAAAAGATGCATTGCTCTAGGAAAAGCTGTGGCAAAAGATCTCTTTAGAATACTGAAAAGCAAAGATGTCACACTGAAGACGAAGGTGTGTCTGACTCATGCCATGGTATTTTCAGTCGCATCATATGGTTGTGAAAGCTGGACATTGAACAAGGAAGACAGGAGAAGAATCGATGCTTTTGAATTGTGGTGTTGGAGACGTCTATTGAATATACCATGGACTGCAAAAAGAACCAACAGATCTGTCCTAGAAAAAGTGCAACCAGAGTGCCCCTTGGAAGCAAGAACAGCCAGACTGTGCCTTACATGTTTTGGACATGTAGTCAGGAGAGATCAATCCCTGGAGAAGGACATCATGTTTGGGAGAGTGGCAGGTCAATGCAAAAGAGGAAAACCCTCCACCAGATGGGTTGACACAGTGTCTGCAACAATAGGCTTAAACATAAATAAGATCATTTGCCTGACACAGAATTGGCAATTGTGTCGATCTGTTATACAGAGGGTTGCTATGAGTTGGACTCGACTCAATGGCACCTAACAACAAACAATGACAAACGAAACTTTGACTATGAAGCATATGTTCTTGCACTCTTTTCACTTGCAGTGTTCACTTATGACTAATCTTGTAATTTAGGTATAGGCTAAAATGACTGTTTTGTACAGCCACACTAAAAATGTTTGTAGAATGAAAACCTATGATCTAATGACTTTTTTGATATGGTTGAGGGTGAGAAATAATGCATTTACTGTATTTGTACTCAACTTCCAGAATCTTGCTTGTAGGCAGGATGGAGAGAAACTCTCTAAAAGTGAGTGTTTACTTTTTCTTTGATTCTGGTTTTTGAGGGAAATCTGGGAATAGACAGAATCAAATCCCAACCTTCTGTACAAGGGGTGATAAAAACTATAGTAAATGTTTTAATAAAAGAAAAAATGGGTCGGGGATTAATGGAAATGCATCCCTTAATGTAATACATATTTAAAATTTTAACAGTGTATTTTTTGATCACCCTTCTATTCTGAGCATCATTTTAACAGTTGTAATAATAAAAATTTGGAATTAGAATTGCTTAAATGTCCTTAGCTTCAAAAGGAGTAAGAAATAGCATTAAATAAAACAGCAAAGTTAAAGCTGTTAGCAGAAATACTGAGTTTTATTTCATTGCAAGGGATGAAACCTATGTACATGTTCTCTCTCTTCCAAGTTCAACTGCCAAATTTGTTCTTATGGAGACCATAAACAGCATAAAAATGCTTGATTAGTAATTTATTAAATCTACCTGTGAAGTGATACATCTTCTGTGGAAGCTTTTGAAATTATGTTTTAAAAGTTTATTGACAGTAACTGAAAGATAATTCTGTAGAACTTAGAGGTAATCACAGGCTTCTTAAGCTAACAGCATACACATATTTCAATATTTAGATAGAAGCCCATTTTCTTCCAAAGTAATTTCCTCCTACTTTCTCATAAAAATGTAAAAAACTACATATAGTTTTAAAGGGCTGGGATTTAGCTCAGTTGGTAGAGCACTGTGCTGCAGTCTCTGAGGTCCGGAGTTCAATTCCCAGCACCGCAAAAATGGGAGAAGGGCCTAGCAATCCACTCTCAAGGCAATCCCGAAACAGCCATTGAAAACCCTATAAGGGTCGCTATGAGTTGGATACCGACTCAACGGCACCTAACAACAACAACAACAACAACAGAATATGATGTTAGACCTATCTCCCCACAGTAAATTTTATTTTAAGAAACATTATGCAGTAGTTTTTAACCTTTCATGTTAGATTTCAACTGTATGTTATATAAACACACCAAATTAACACTAGCCATTTTTATTTATGCTCTAGGCTGTCATATATAACCAGTTATCATATAAACTGTCATATCATGACTACAAAAATGGCAACAGGGAATCTTTATAAAAGATTTAAAAAATGTTTTTAATAAAAGGCAACCAGCATTGCCTTAATTTTCTGAAAAAAATTACCTCTGTTCCTCCTACCTTTTCCCCCTTTGAATGGTACCTTTTTTAGCATACTAATACACAGATATTTATTTATGTTAGCATTTTACATGGCTGCTTTCTTTTCTAACACAATGCATTTTTTTAAAAGGCACAAGAGTAAGACTCCTTAGTTTCAAATTTTGTGTCCCTTTTTAGATTCCTCTAGAATGAATTTCATCAGAAAAGGGTAACTCTAAGAAAAAACTTAATGAACCAGAAGGAAATGAATAATAAAACACAACTTGAAACTTGTAACATTTAAAAGGCCTAAATATATTAAAAGGATCGCTGAACTTATATATTCAGGACAAAGAGAAAAACTTTGTGAGCATAAACATAAAAATAGAACACATTTATTAGCTGTAGAAAAAAAATCTTATGTGTATAGTAACCATGTATTAAATCTCACATAATAAACATAGCCAAAAGCATTTGAAGTTCATTGCCAAATACTCTGATGCATTATCTTGAAAACCTATTCCATACATACCATCAACATAAAACAAAGTATGGCATTTATTTCTGAGGGACAAAAAACAAGTTTCATCACAAAAATGGATTTACTGTAAAATTTTACTGGTTTTCAGCTTTGATCAAGTTCTAGAGATATATTTTAAAAATAAAAAAACCAAGATTCATCCTTAAAATAAAAAATGTCTTTATATATATATACACACATATATATATAATCCAGTATTAACACTCTTTATGCCCTTATAATGTAAAACACTTAGAAACTTTTGAACTCTAGAAATTTTGACCAGTTAACTTATTTGCTGGAACGTTTCCTAAATTCCTTTTTGAGAATCACATTGAAGTTTTCAGTCAATGGTCCAGAAAGGAAGAAACAATTCTATTTCTTTTTCTTCTTCTTTGGAGGCTCATCCTCAGAGCTGCTATCGGTGCTGGTGCTGCTGCTACTGGAAGAACTGGAGTCTGAGTCTGAGTCGGAGGAGGAGGAGGAGGTGGTGGAGGAGGCTGAGGATGATGAACTGGAGGAGCTCTCATCTGTGTCACTGTCCTCTGAGGAGGAGGAGGTAGATGTTTCTTCACTCTCGGATGAAGAATCACTGGCTGAACTGTCACTACTATTGCTACTGGAACTTGTCACGCTCTTAGACCTGTTAGACAATGAACAGTATATACATGGGAAGCTGACAGTTAATAGAATACTTTAAATGTATGCATATCCTGAAGTGTGGCCAGCATGTTACCCCTAGGTTCTGTGCTTAGGGAATTGCCTGACTGTTGTAAACCATGCCCCTCCTTTCCAGAGTACTTTAGCAACTCTCTTGGATGGAGTTCATGATGGGCATACCTACTGTATTATGCTTCAGACTGAATATTAAAGTTGCAGTATAACTGGGTCTATTTAAATCTCATGTAGAGTGGTACATGTTTCATTTTGTTGGTTTTTTCATTTTCCTTTTTATTTTTTTAATTTTTTGTGGTGCTGGGGATCAAATCTAGGGTCTCATGCAAGCCAGGCAAGCACTCTACCACTAAGCCACACCCCCAGCCTTATATTCTTTAATGACTTTAGAGCAGATATGGCTGAACAAAAATAACAATTTAATTACATTTCTTATCCTATGCAAAGAGAAGATAATTTACTATTTCCAGGCATAAGGATATAGGAGAAGGAGAAATGGAGACAGCAAATTCCAAACAAATAAGAAGAGGAAAATATCAGAAAATAAGATGAGACTTAATTAAGAATGGCAAACAAGAGGCTTCAGACTCAAATCTTACAGCTATTATTCCAAAATCACCATTCCTATCCCAACCATTATTACATGTTATCTATATAATACTCCTAAAGTCACACATACCTTTTTTTCTTAGTCTTTTTTTCTACATTAGTTTCTCCAATGCTGACAGACATAAAAAAGAAAAAAAAAACCTCCTATTAATAGAGTGATTATACACAACTCAGCAAAACCTTTCTGCCATTGCTCAAATTGTTTTACACTGGAGAAACATCTGTCTTTCATAATATATATTCAGACCATAGTATTTATTGTTATAATCAAGAGGAAAGTTTCCTATTGTAGGTTATACATGGTATATGCAGGTGACTTAGCACTTAAACAAATCTGTGCCTTAAAAATTAGGTAAGGTTAGTGTTAAGGTGACTGAATGCACAGACTTGATTTTTACTTTGGAACTAAAATCAACTACCTACAGAACAACAAAGCAAACAATATCACAGTCATGTCTCCAACTTGAGTACCCAGAATTATATTACAAATAGTCATTTCATATTTTAAAAAGCAACTTTAACTTTTTCTGTATATCCTTCAAATTTTCAGTTATTTATTATTTAAAAATCAGAAACTCAAAACTTCAAGACTATGTTTTCTTACATAATTTATAAAGAACAAAGTCTAGTGAATTTGAATGGAATGTACAAATGGCTTGCTGATATATTTCTAACAATCAACATGCATACCAATCAAGTTTTCAAATTACAGAATTATTTCTATCACTATAGCACTATCCTGTAAAATTAACATTTCTATATTCTAAATTTCTCTATATTTCTTATATGATATTTTCATCTTTATTTCATGAGTCTTTCAAAAGTAAATATATATTTATATAAAATTGTTTTATACAATGGAATTATTCAGTTATCATTTGGGGCATAGTATGTGGTAGAAATACATTTATTAAGTTATATCATAAGAATTCATAATCAATGAAATTCACACATCCATTGTTTTATCACTGAATCAAAAATCAGAAGTCTTTACTTAACAGATCCTGATGTAAAATTCACGTACTTCTATATATTTTTGAGAAAAAGATATGCCAGATATGGTGGCATATCCCTAGCTTGGGAGGCTAAGGCAGGAGGATTGACGCAAATTCAAGGTAGGCTTGGGCTACATAATGAAACCCTGTCTTAAAGAAACCAAAAAGACCAAGATATTTGTGCCATACAACTAGAAAAACAAAAGTAAATGTTAAAACAAAATTTTTCATAATTCATTCATATATTTTACTCTTTTTTTTTTTTTTCTTTTGGTACTGGGGGTTGAACCCAGGGCCTCGTGCTTGCATGCTTTGCAAGTGCTGGACCACTGAGCTGCACCCCCCAGCCCATTTTTTTAGTTTTTGAGACAGGGTCTCACTAAGTTACACAGACTGCCTCTAGTCTGGAACTTGCGATCTTCCTGCCTCTGCCTCCTGAGCTGCTGGGATTACAGGCGTGCGCCATCGCACCCAGCTCATATATTTTATTCTTCAAGACAGGAGTCTTCTAACAGTTTTTGCTTGTATTCATAATAAAAGAATTTTGGTAAGTTCATGCAATATTGATTCTAAGATTTAACATTTGTGAAAGGTGTTTTACACATATTGATATAAATATTTTTTGTGGTGCCAGAGGTCAAATCCAGGGCCTTGTGCATATTAGGCAGTTTACCACTGAGCACAAGTTAATATTTTAAAAAGAGAATTATCACTTTTATAATTGTATCCCATGAAAACTAAGTTCCACAATAATCTGATACCTACCTTCATTAATTTTTTAACAAATGAACAAGTTTATCCTTCACAGTTGGTAATTTTAGGCTGGGCGTGATGACCCACACCTCTAATCCCAGTAATTTACAAGGCTGAGGCAGGAGGATCACAAATTCAAGGCCAGAGACAGCCTGTGCAACTTGGCAAGACTCTGACTCAAAATAAAAAAGGGGCTGAGAATGCAACTCAATGGCAGAGCACTTGCCTGGCATGTGTGAGATCCTGGGTTCAACCCCCTACTATTTGCAAATATAAAATTTGAAAAAAAATTTTAAAAGTTGGTCTTTTCCCTCTTTAACCTTGTGCTTTTATTCTACTTTCCCCATAGAAGGTCTCTCTCTCTCTCTCTCTCTCTCTCTCTCTCTCTCTCTCTATCTATCTATCTATTATTGTTAGGTGCCATTGAGTTGGGTCAGACTCATAGTGACCCTATGTACAACATACCTATTTGCTGGAACATTTCCTAAATTCCTTTTTGAGAATCACATTGACGTTTTCAGTCAATGGTCCAGAAAGGAAGAAACAATTCTTTTTTCTTCTTCTTTGGAGGCTCATCCTCAGAGCTGCTATCGGTGCTGGTGCTGCTGCTACTGGAAGAACTGGGGTCTGAGTCTGAGTCAGAGGAGGAGGAGGTGGTGGACAAGGCTGAGGCTTTTTGGTACTAGGAAGTTGAACCCAGGGCCTCACAGATGTTTTTTGCAAGTGCTTAACCATTGAGCCATACCCCTAACCCATTTCTTACTTGGTAGTTTGAGACTAGGGTCTCACTAAGTTACGCAGGCTGCCTCTGTTCTCAAACTTGCAATCCTCCTGCCTCTGCCTTCCGAGTCTCTAGGATGAAAACTGTGCAACACCATGCCCAGACATAATATATTTTTATGCCTGAAAATTTTAGTGATCATTTATGATACTTCTCTACAATAAAATATCAGCATAATTTGAAATTTAACCTTTTAATTGCCTGTGATCATAAAGCTTTAAAAGTTTTGAAAAATTCCAAACTGAGTTATCATTACTATTGTGGCTAACACATGATTAAAATAATATAAAAATATATTATAAATTTAATAGCTATTTATTACACATAAAATAATTTTGTTGAAATGCATTTTTTTTTTTTTTGCAGGACTAGGAGTTGAACCCAGGACCTCATATATGCTTTTCAAGTGCTCCACCACTGAGCTGCACCCCAGCCCATATTTTACTCTTTTATATTGAGGCAGGGTCTCACCTGCTTCTGGCCTTGAACCTTCGATCCTCCTGTCTCTGCCTCCTGAGTTGCTGGGATTACAGACATGCAGGCTGAGCAAAAATAATTTCTTTTTTCTTTTCTTTCTTTCTTTTTTTTTTTTTTTTGTGGTACTGGGGGTTGATCCCAGGGCCTCGCGCTTGCATGCTTTGCAAGTGCTGAACTACTGAGCTGCACCCCCAGCCCTTTCTTTCTTTCTTTCTTTTTTTTCTTTACTTTCTGAGACAGGGTCTTGCTAAGTTATGCAGACTTCCTCTGGTCTCGAACTTGCGAACTTGCGATCCTCCTGGCTCCGCCTCCCAAGCCACTGGGATTACAGGCATGTACCACCATGCCCAGATGCAAAAAGAATTTCTTAATAACAAGGATTTTTTTTCTAGCTTAGGCATCCATGAATATTTCTTTTTAAAAATTGCCTTTGAATTTTTATTACTCAAAAAAACCTGTGAATCCCATTTTTATTTGCTTTTTTTTTTTTTTTTTTTTTTTTTTACAGTGCCGGTGAGCACACCCAGGGCCTGCTGCATGTTAGGCAAGTGCTCTACCACTGAGCTATACCTCTGCCCATAAATCTGTACTTTTTATTTAGTTTTTCTTTTGATACAGGGTCTCACTATGTAGTATAGGCTATCCTTGAACTTGAGATCTTCCTACATAGGCCTTCTGAGTGCTGGGATTACAGGTGTGCACCACCACGGTTGGCTTTTCATTTAGCTTTGTAACTCTGCCCATGCCTTTGACACTTTCACAGTCTTCTCTTCCTCAGTAAGGAAAGCACACTTGCCATGGTCAAGTTCAGCATACACTGATCCACTACAGGACTTGCTGACGTGCTTCTGCCTTATAGATGAGGTCTCCCAGTATAACCCTCTCGTAGGCTCTCTGGACACACACAACATGCAGATCTTTGGTGGTTTCCTAATTTATTTGGTATAAAGGTAAGAAATGTCATTACTGCCAGTTGCGGTGGTGCATGACTGTAATCCCAGTGGCTTGGGAGGTGGACGCAGGAGGATTGCAAGTTCAAGACCAAAGGCAGTCTGTGTAACTTAGCAAGACCCTGTCTCAAAAAAGTAAAAAAAAGTGGCCTGGGGGTGCAGCTCCGTGGTCCAGCACTTGCAAAGCATGCAAGTGTGAGGCCCTGGGTTCAACCCCCAGTACCA